>JAOEHV020281167.1:0-12023 GCA_025447995.2 Isaurus tuberculatus | reverse complement strand
AATAGTCCATTCGGCCTGCGGCCTCATGGGCTATTGGCTTCTATCCCATTCGGGCTCGAGGGATAATTGTTAAATATGCTTAGATTCCTCATTGTCTATAGCATACATTTATATCCTCTGTTTGATTTTCGTTTGCCTAGTTTTCCAAAGATTTTAAACAAGCAACGGAAGCAATTATAACACTTCATACTTTCTAAATATTGTTTTAAAAGAAAAACTATTGAAGTTTTTTGTACTGGCCTCGAATGGCAACGGAGTTAAAGAATACATTGTTAAGTGTAACATATGCCTGGCACATCGGAGTGCTCAGTTCAAAGAGCCATATTGGGGCACACAACTTTGGAACCTGTCCTTGGTCCAAGGTTGCTGCAAACTTGAGTGACCATGAAGGCCGGATGTTACCTGTGGTATCAGATTGTACTACGGTAACTATATTGAGGTGTCTCATCTGACCTCAGCCACATCACGGACAGTTATCAAAGAACTGAAAAGAATCTTCGCAAGATTCGGAATCTCTGACACCTTAATGACGGACAGTGTACCCCAGTTTGCATCTGCAGAATTCTCTGTGTTTACAGGCACTTGGGAGTTCAATCATGTAACGTCTTCACCCAAGTATCCACAGTCGAACGGCAAAGCTGAAAAAGCAGTCCCAACCATGAAGCGGCTGTTTACAAAGTGCAAGGCTTCTAGGCAGTCCAAGTCCCTGGCACTCGTCAACTGGCAAAACACACCAACTGAGGGAGTTGGAACCAGCCCTTCACAATGGTTAAAGGGTCGCCGCTGCAAGACCCTACTGCCCATGGCTGGCAGGGGCGTAGCTAGCGTCAGGCAGGGGGGGGGGCAAATCCCCCCCCTAAATTTTGGACCGGAAGTAATGTCATATATTGTTCTTTAATGAGAACTTATAATAACAAATAAATTTTTTCTCAAAAATGCGACCAAATACAGGTAGTTTTTTTACCCTAAACAGGTAATTTGCTTCTAAAAATAGCAACCCTACCACCAGATCTTTGCTTTTCAAAACAAAAATTTGACCCCCCTAACTTTTGAGTCTGGCTACACCCTTGGAATGTTTAAGTTTGGTTTTCTTTTATGGATGAGTAACATTTCGAAATGTTTGTCTTTGTTTGAAATTTTTCTTTTGTAATCAGCTATCTTTTGTTTATATTCAAATTAGTTCAACTTTCTGGTATTTAAGAATCGTCATTTATAAATAAAATCATTCTTGAAAATGCGGTCATGAAGACTGCGAAACGTCGAATTTCTGCGTTAATCTTCATGTTACTTCTTTTTTTCACAATTAGTATTTTTGTTGTTGTTATTATAATTGTTACCATGATCAATAAGACAGCTAACATATTAAGAAATTAAAAAGAAATATTTAGTACAAAATTAGTTTATCGGAGTCGTAACTAAAAAAGCGCTCATACTTCGCATAGAGCACATAGACATAAACAAGGTCTGTGATTGGTTGAAACAAGGTTTGGTTGAATTTTATCTTTCTTTTAATTGGTTCAAATTTGTGTGTCCTCCACACGAAGTAAAAACCCTAAAAGGGTGCCAAACGCTAAATGATTAAGAAATTCTCCTTTTCAAGTCGAACATTTAACAAATATGCAGTTTTCTTGAAAATTTGTCTTGAGCAGTTTCTTAATTCTTATTACTAAGGAAGAGTAAAAGTCTGATGATGATAAGCTTCGAATTCCTCGGTGTTTTATGGTGTTAGTTTTAATGTATTAGAGACTTAACACTCCAAGATAATCTTCTTTTATGATCGGTCGAGGTGACACCTTCACCGTGAGTGTTTTCAGTAATAGCCCTGCGCTTTGTAGCAGACAAGTTGACAAGCTTTAAACAGTCACTCTTTCTCCGCCGAGAAGATCTTGTTCCAGATCTCCTTAGAATCATATCTATGAAGATTCCTCTGAATCGAGTGTTAAGAGATATATAAAGACAAGGATTAATAGAACTATTTGCTTGCGATAGCCAGAAGGACAAGAACATAATGTATTTACCAGTTTTGCCTGAAAGCATTTCACTATCATAGGTTAACAATATGTGCATCACATGGGCTGGAAGCCAACAAAGTGCAAAGACTGCTACGATGATTATGAGCATGCGTACAACACTCCTTTTGTTTGCTTGAGCAACTCGTTGATTTCTGTCAATAGCGTGGCCTGGTACTTGACGAAACCACAACTTGCGGCAGATTAAAAAATACATCACTGCGATCAGGGATAATGGAAGTATGTAAACAAACACGAAGATGTACGTGTAGAACACTCGATTAGAAAGCCTGCCAAGCGATGACCAGTCCGAGAAACAAATCCACTTGGTTTTTGCACTTATTTCAAATTTTTGACTTCTGAATGCCACGGCAACAGGGCACATCAAAATGGCAGAGGAAAACCAAATAAGGAAGGCAACGGTTTTCTTCCTGGTAAAAAATCGTGAGTGCTTGGCTGTCCATATGATGGCAAAAAAACGATCACATGCTATAAAAGAGAGAGCAAGCACTGACGCAGCAATAGAAATGTGAAAAGTGTACGCCACGAACTTGCAAAGAAAGTCGCCAAATGCTCCTGAGGCCCAACTGTCACCGACCTGAAATTCCAGCATAAATTTCACTTAACTTTGCAAAACCAAATTTTAATAGAAGTAACTGGATCAAGTTAAGGGAAGTAGGGTGCGGCCGAGTTCGGGGCGCGCACGTCACATAAATCTGGAAAAAATTTCATAAATGTTTCGGACCCGCTTGTATTAGAATATATTTCAATTTTGATCAAAACTTGAAGTATCATTTTGCATTTGGTCTTCTCACAGTGATTTTGAGATTTCTTCTACTGCTTTAACTTTCTTATCTTCAGGTGCCTCAATAAGCAAATTATTTCAAAATTTTTATGCCTAAAGCTTACGAGGTATAAAAACGTACAAAAACAGTTTGTTTCACGTTTTATGACGTTATAATGACAATAGATGCAGAAACGTATTTAGCTACTCAACTGAATTCATATATAAACTTAGAGTTTTAACAGATGCTTTAAAAGTTATATAATTTTTAAGGAGCGGGAGTTAAAGCTCCCTCGCCAAACCTTGTTTCTAAGCCTGCAATAGTAATGGAAATTTTAATTTTTTATACCTTTTTACAATTGTAAATCTCGCTTATGATAGGTAATTTGCAACTGACTACTCGAATCGATTATAAACAAACTGAAAAAAAATTACATTACTTTAATTGTTGAAAATGTTAATATTTATCACTTTTAATAATAATAATAATTAGTAACAATAATAATAACAATACCAGTTGTGATTGGCTCGTTGGGAACAGTAACTAAGAAGATTGACTTATGGATAAAGGAAATGAGTTACTACAAAAGGCATGCCTCCTAGGAACATCAAGGATTATACCTAAAGTGATGAACATGTGATATCTTAGACTACTGGTTGTCTATATTGTA
Source organism: Isaurus tuberculatus (assembly GCA_025447995.2). Taxonomy (NCBI): domain Eukaryota; kingdom Metazoa; phylum Cnidaria; class Anthozoa; order Zoantharia; family Zoanthidae; genus Isaurus; species Isaurus tuberculatus. The sequence goes on along the minus strand of JAOEHV020281167.1, from coordinate 8,559 downwards.
TAGATGTTGCCAGATTGGAATCTGAGTTATATTGATAATAATAATAATAATAATAATAATAATAATAATAATAAAACGCACAGGGAGTGGTTGATCAATCTCCCTAACTAGAGGTTAATGTTTAAGCGGTCGACGGCACAGATTTTGGGTGAAACTCGCTTCTATATATAGAGGGAGGAAAACCGGAGATCTCGGAGAAAAATCCCTCAGAGTCAAATTGATATAAACAAATCTCAGCCCACATGCGAACCCCGGGATTCGAACTCGGGTCCGTAGTGGTGGGAGGCCAGTGAGTGATAACCACAAGGCCAAACTGACTCCCCCTATGAGTGCTCCACGTAAAGCTAAGGGAAAAACTGTCGGAACAAGTTTGCCCCATATCCCTCAGACAAAACCAATCTGAATAGTGTTGATTACAATCATAACAGTTTTAACTTTACGTTGTTTAAACGATGTGTTGTACTAACGCCCGGAAGATATAAACTTTAGGTCTGAAAATGTAATATTTTACCTGAAGGAAAACTACCATTCTGGGCATCATAGTGACGCTAGTAAGCAAATCAGCCACCGCCATGTGGACAAACATGAGGTTCGATGAAGTTCTCATTTCGGGTACTCGCAAAACTATTGCTATCACAAAAGAGTTAGCGATAAGTGCTACCGTGATGCTGATTGCGTAAACCGCTGTCAAAGGGTCCTTCATAGCTTTCATTGATGGATCTGTACTCATGATGTCAAGTAATCACTGCCTGCCACACAACTTACAAAAATTTTCTGAAATAGGAAATTAATTGGTAAGTTAATTGGGAATGGTATCGCATGTAATGTTAGCCACCCACCTGATGCACTTGCCTCTCTAACAAAGCCGTTGAATATAATGCTATTCAGTCCGATATTGGTTTCTGTTATTAGTTTGCCTGAAGCTAATGAGGCTGTAGTCCATGTTAACAATCTGGAGCCAGTTATACGAAGGGCGAATAATGCTATCCAGCGGATACAATCTATACAGTGGATAACTCCTATCCAGTGAATACCTTTATCCAATCTTTGTACAACCGGCTCCAGAGCCGTACTAAATTATAGGCAGTGATGTCACACTTAAGTCCAGTTCAGATGAAGCAGTAATGTCAGACTAACGTTTGGAAAGTTAAACTTTTGTCAAAAAAAGTTAAAAGAAAAATGTTTTCGTTCATAACAGGGTTTCTACTCTCTATCTCTACGCTCAGCCCAATATATAACATTTCTGTTATAAGTATAAAGAGACAAAACAACAGACTGATAAATTCGAGGAAGCCGCCAGCAATCGAGTTTATTACACCAGTGATAGTTACAGCAAAAACAAGGAGTATATGCTAAAGTACAGATACAGAGCACAAAGAAAGGCTAGATTAAGGAAAATCATAAGTGATGACAGACTAAAAATAGTCAGATCATTTTAACAAAAGCGATGCGAAAATACAAGTACCAATCGAACTTAAGTAAAACCTATAAAAATCATAGATGAGAAAACGAAAAAATCAGCCATGAGTAAACTGGTCGTCGTCAAGCGGTGTGAAATTCACATGGAGTGGTTTATTATAAAGGATCTATTGGTTCCAATATGAATTGAGCTAAACAGTGTAATCGACAACTAAAAGAAATACATTTTTTTAAATTTCAAATGATGTGAAACATTAAGAATCATTTACAAAGGTGTGCATTCAAAGGTCTGGCTGGTCAGTGTTAAACCTCAAAGACGCTGGTAGGGCCAGAGACCTTGCTTAAACGCAGTCAGCGTCTTAAATCTGCTCCAGGAGACTGAATTAGCTTTCTTAATTGTTAAAGGGTTAATAACATGATGCTAATGAAATTTTGTACGCTAATAAGCAAACAAAGAAGAACTATGTTTCAAAGATGAAATAAAAAGGATGTTTTAAAAAGATTAAGGTTACTTTAATAAAAGTTAATGATAAATAAACATGAAACCGAGAGAAAAACATATCTTTCCAATTGTTTTAATTCAATTGCTAAATATAGTTAAGGGCCGTTTTAGACTAATATGGCGCCATATTGTCTACAGACGGCGGAAAATATTTCGAGATACAAGCTGGAAGCATAAATAAATAACAAATGCCATCTGCTCAAGTTAGGATATTGTAACGGCAAAATACAAGGGAGATACCATTTTTTGCACTAAAACAAGGAAAAACTCGAAGTTAATTTAAAGTACAAATCATCAGCGGTATACAAAAAGATATAGTGTTGTCATAACAGGACAGCTGTCATCTCCAATATTATTTTTAGGAATTTTATGGATTATAAATGGTTGCAGGTACAATTCTGTAACGAACGGAAATAAAGAAAGTTTTAACTTAATAATGATTTTAAAAAGTTCTTCTTGTAGTGTTCTATACCCAATCAGCTAAGAATGATTGGGTATTATTTGACTCGAAAAACTCTCTAAACCTGGCATTTGTAGTTAAAATGCAAAAATCTTTACTAATTTGGCGAAAAAGGCAAAAATTACATTTCCTCTTCCGTTTCGTCTTTTTCGAAAGACAAATCTAGAAGCCAAACTATTATCCTACACAAAAAAAGAGAATAAATAATTTACAAACGGTTTGACTTAAAAACATACGCTTTGCAAAAAAAGAGTTTGTACGTTTTCACAATCAATAATACTGAACTATAAACAAGTGCCCAAAATATAATAGGCAAAAATACAAATTAAAACAAAAAAAATCAAGACAAAACATTTTCTGAGAGAAGAGATACTAATACAACATAAATTTAACCATAAATTGTGGAAATGTGTTAGACTACATTTGATCCGTACAGAACTGTAGCAGGTCGCTCAACGTTCATAAAAACAAAAGAACATCATTAAAGCTGTCTGACGTAACTTATTTTTTCATCCTCTCGTAATTGTAATTTGTTTTTGTTCTTTTCATGTCCAAATTTTTAAAGCTCGAAGACTAATTTACCAAAAACGAAAATAACAATTTCAATATTTTTTTAGTATATAACTAATTATTCAAATAGAATCCTAGTACAGAATCTAACATCACTTTCAGCTCTAAATTAAATACATCAAACAAACAAAGTAGTTGTACAATACCTCTCCATTTAATCGTTCTGAGATCAACGTTTTTTCGATCCTCTTCTTTATAAAAATAGTTTTGTTTTAATATTTCAAAGTATTTTGAGTATTTCAGTCTCAAAATATTCTTAAATGTTCCGTTTAAACGCAATTGCGACTATTATGCCTGCAACTACTTATGTATGTAAATATATGTGTGTTATAGCATACCATACTATATCGTATCATACCATGGCCATACTATATCATATCACATCATAATCACATTAAATCACATCACAATACATCACAACACATTGTTTCATCTCATCTCAATCTCAATCTCATCTCGTCACATCATATCACCTCATAACATATCATAGCATATCATATCACATCATATCATATCAAATCATATGTTACGTTATGTTATGTTGTATCATATTATAATAAATCATGTTAAGTTTCATTACATATTGCTATTATGTTAATTAACCTCAAATAAAGAAGTAAAACTGAAATCTCCTTTTGCTTTGAAATTTAAATCGTACCTGAAAGTTAATGTACGGCTGATCGATGGTGTCTCTTGATAAAAAGATTATGGACTTTATAGCTATAGTCTTCTTTTGATTACTCCAATCAGTAACTCCGTCGGAAAAAAAAGTTAAAAGACGCAAACAGGTACAAACAGAAATCTAAAATCGCAGTAGAAATTCGATATTTTTGTCTTCTGACATCAGTCTTTTCAACGCACTAAATGCTCATGATCAGCACACAAATAATTTGAAAAATTGTATTTGAAGCAGTGGTTAAAAATGTATCTAGTGTTAGACGACATATTTTATTTCTATTGTTTCAGTTAATACAACATTTAATTGATTTGAGACGATAAAGGCTTCATCCCTTTTGAGTGGGACTTGATAGTTTTACGTTCTAACTTAATATACTGAGTAAAATAAGAGTAAAACATATATCTATACTGCAAAAAAGGAATTAAAGACGAAAAGTCCTTTGTCGAAAAAGAAGATTAAAGAATAAATACTTAAAAGTATTTGCAAACTTCCATTGATGATGGTTTCAGCTATCCCAGCCGTTATGAATAAATAGCTATTTGTTTTGTTTACCAGTAATAAAGACAGTCCGAAAAAAAGGATCAGCATGGGAGCTTTTGAGGTCCCAGCTTGATGCTAAGTTGAGTGACCGATACCCTTGACTAAGGCAATCCTTTGTTAGAACACATGCAAATCAGTTCTTCCACTTTCAAGTAACTTTCCAGAATAGATTTTGGATAAACTTTGTAGCACTACTTAGTAAAGTACCTAGTCTAAAAGGTTTAGAAATAACGTTTTAGTTTCACATAAAACTCAGGAACAGGTATTTAAAGAGATTATTAGCAGCCTTATCTATGTACACACCCTGTTTTGTACTGTTCTCTAATGTACTTTCTAGACAGTGAAGCGAAGCGATATAGATTTTGGGTGTTCTACTCATGTACAGAATTGTTCGCTAGTTTTCACAGCTTTCAAAACTGAATTAGAACGAAGCGATTATATGGAAAGGATCACCAAGGTTTAGGCATCTTCTTGACTTAAAAATCATAGTTTTCTTTAATTCCTATACAAAGAATTCAACGCAATTCAATGCAACCACTTTCTAGTTCTCAAAACGGTCTGTAAATATGTTAAAGTTTTAGTTTTGTAATGTTACTTAGAAAGAGTACAAGAATACATGTAAGAGAACTTGCCTCCCTCGGGTATAGTCGCACCACAGCTAAAGATCTTGGTACACTCAGAAGCAAGCCTTGCGCGTCGTCTCTTCTCAGCCACGCCTTTATCTTTTAACATGCAATAGGTTTAAAATGTGAAAAGAGACCTAAATATATATAACCAGTGTATACTAAATCACTCCGCCAGCAAGCATAAATACACAAAGTAGACTTTGCGTAAAATCCATTTTGAGAGCACAATTGATATTTATTTCATGTTCCTCTTGATGGGTGCATCGAAAATTAACTCAAAACAAGATCTTATAAAGATAACACATTTCCATTTTCTTATCAGCGCTTGCTTTGCAAAAAGTACCATCTCACCATGCTAGATTTTGCCGATGTTTAAGTCTTTGTTAATTTTCTTTTCTCCGATATCGACTCCTACGCTTCGTCTGTTGGATGAAATTTTTCGAAATAAATCTTTCTCCTGCGCCTTTTCTCCAGGAGTTCCGGGACTTTTTTCCCCTCCATTAAGTCGGAGAAATGCTTCACGTGGGATACCGTTTCACATCTCTTCCCCCCCCCCCTTCTTTCTCTTCCCCCATGGGACTATACAATAATGTAAACCGTGTATGTGCAAGATTTATCTATCTGTCTATATACATATTCATTAATTCGTCGAATCAAACTCACATCTCTCCCACTTTCAATTCATTCAGATTTCTTCATTCTTTAAATAGTTCGTACGAGCAAAACTTTTTTCTTATTGGCTGAATTTGCTGAGATTAAATAAAAACACATCTCTCTAACAAACAATAATTTTACGTTGCCGCGAATTATAAGAAAAAAATATTTCTCCTCGTCATTCATTAGAATATAACTAGCTAGCATAAACCCCTTCAGATTTTGAGTGACCGGGGTATTAGTTAATTCTTTTTACCGAAACCCGATTTATGACATAAAGGAAATGACTGCTACAGAATCGTTTCTGAAAAATACCTTCATTTTTACCGAGGGTCGGAGATATTGCAGTGGGTTCAAGGTAGATAACGCGTAAACAAAAGAAAAAATCGTAAACCAATCAGAAGCAGCTTAAGTACAGACATGTCAGTCAAAGTTTTCGTATGCAAGTCGTAGCCAATCGTATAACCGACACGAGGTAACCTAAGAATTCCTTTGATTAAATTTCATATCCAAATAAATTTTTGTATGAAAGCTAAATCATTTATAATACACATTCTGAAAACTTTCTGCTTTAAATCACATTTCTTTGAAGCAACATTTTTTAAGTATTTTAATATTTTAAAACACTGTGGACTGCCATTGTAAATATTGAAAATTCAGCTACAAAAAAAAATTCTCACAAGTAAGATTTTGTCGAGCACGGAAATTTGTTCAAGGCGTATGTTACCTTAGAAAAATAATTTTCGTTTCAAATAAGAAAGAAAAAAAAGTGTTCAAATGCATTGTACTCTTCGATGTATCAGAAAATTGTCCAGTAATAAAGCTTTTGATTTGAAAAGTAAAAAAATGTAGATAAAGCAACAAATACTTACTAGTTTCATTGAAAGAGAGTTATCCTCTGTTGCGGCTAAGAATGGTTTCGGTAGTGGCTGATAAAAGATATTCGTTTTTATTCATATAAGAGGGTTGTTTTTAGTGACTTTGAGCGAGAGTCTGCGAGCACAATTTAAATTCAAATTGCGGAAAACAGATTTTATACCTGGCGACAATTTTTTCAAATGAAATTAATAGGATGTAGCTTGCTATGCAGAAAAAACAATAGCCTTAATTACGTGATTTTCATTCTTAATTTTGAAAGGGGGTGCCGGCGCCTAATAAATGGTCGTTTGACAGGACTGATTTTTAAACGTTCTTAACTTTTACTCGTTATTCAAAAGCAAAGAAAACTAATTATATTTTCTTGTAACCTGAAAAATTCTCATTTGTTCTTAATGATCTCTTGTTTCTGTCTCTTATGTATGCTTCATTACCAGAAAACTTTACTTGGAACAAATTACTTTAAAACCAAATGGGAAGGACTTGTCTATCAAAAGACAGAAGCTTATTGGTAACTCAAAGTTTTCACTCTGTCATCACATTCGGCCATTCATTATAAGCAGGAAATCAACTAAGAGCTTCTTTCTAAACTTAGCAAATCTTAGATAAATGTGATTATGAAAGAGTCAGTGTTTTGACTGTGTCACGAATAGAAGTAAATAGTATATTTTTATTCAATTACATAAATAAATTTCACTCTTCTCTGCATGGATAAATATTTTATTACTACACTTTGTACCAAGAACTAGTCAAAAAGTTCTCAATGTTTTCATATTTTGAACATTTCTTACTCAAAATGTCCATTCTAATTTTTCTTTTTTTTTCTTTTTGCTTTATTTGTTAAATTCCTTTAGCTAATAAAGATGCACTAGAAAGGAAACTCAATGAAGATCTCACAAGTATAAGAAAATGGCTGGACATGCATAAATTAACATTGAACGTTGCTAAATTAAAATTAATGATCATTGGGGGACATAAACGTTCAAAGAATGTTGAATCTATAAATTTAGTAGTTATTATAATATAACCAATTATTTGAGAAAGTTAATAATTCTAAATATTTAGGGGTAATTATTTTAAAATGAGAATTTTTTAATAAGCTAGGCAGACCACGTTGACTATGTTCAATCAAAAGTATATCACTATCAGCGCTTAGGAATTCTAACGCATTTTAAAAGCACTTATTGCTTACCAGTAATAGAGAAATAGTATCTAATACTTTAATTTTACCTATATTAGATGATGGGGACATTGTCTGGGGAGACAGGTCTAATATAACTTTAATGAATAGGCTACAAGTTTAACAAAGTACGGCAGCAAAGATAATTCTTAATTTACCTGTAAAAGTTCGTCTAGTTCCTCAGCTTTTGAGGTTTTGGAATGGAAGTCCATTGAAATTAGAAGGCGTTTTCACCGATGTTGTTTTGTTTTTAAAGCACTAAATGGCCTTATTGATTTTAGTTTTAATAATCCTCGCTCAAGTGAACTTCATAGTTATAGAAACAGTTTTTTTGAGGTGTTTGCCCAAATGTAGAAGTAGAACTAGTTGGGGCAGGAGCCCATGAAATTATTTATGTTTATTCATATTTGGCTCACAGTTTTTTCTGTGTTTTTATGTTCTTTCTTCCAAGTGCAAATATAAAGCTGAAATGGTTTTGTGCGCACCTACTTTTGGCGCAAACTTTTCCCGCTACTCAGTGCAGTGAGCGTGTGATACATAGAGGATATTACATGCCCGCACGTGGATACAATTTTTTATCTTCGAGTGTTCAATTCGAAATGCTTTTCCATGTTAAATGGTGCAGGAAAAAAACGATTTGCCACCATCCAAAAACGGACTTCAATTTTTACCGATAACTCGCAGAATTGCCTCGCATGTACTTATAGTCCACATTAAATTCTTTCGTGAAATTTATGCCTAAGTTAGTTATACTTACTTAGAAAATAGATGTAAAATCGCTTTTCTAATTTCCGATAAAATGATTTTTTAGCTGTTTAACAGGAATCATAAAATAGGTAATGAGAAACAGACTTCAAATCACTGATTACTCGCGAAGAGTCAAAAGAAATTTATCGCATTTCATTACTTACACTTTAATGCTTTATTTTTAAAATTTGGGATAAGGAGATAGGAGGGAAAGATTGGACGATGGAAGGAGAAAGAAAGAAAGAAAGAAAGAAAGAAAGAAAGAAAGAAAGAAAGAAAGAAAGAAAGAAAGAAAGAAAGAAAGAA
>JAOEHV020281062.1:0-12027 GCA_025447995.2 Isaurus tuberculatus | reverse complement strand
GGCAATTTTTTAGCAACTTTTTGGCATTCCAGTGAGCAACTTTCCAGCATTTTACGAGCACAATCGGGATAGGCCTAGCGATGAGGGATATTGGCCTTGAATGGAACGAAAGGAAATGCTCAGTGGCTCATGTGAAGAAAGGGATATTGAACGCAGAATCAGAGAGAGCAGGGGTCAGCGAGAATGAGTCTATCAAGAGTCTGTCTGATGGATCTCACTACAAGTTTCTTGGAGCTACGGAAAACACCAAGCAAGGCGACGAGCTAAGTCTCGAGATTGCAAGTAAAGTATACTTACAGCGCCTGTCTCTGACATGGTCTAGCCCGCTATCTGATTATAATAAAATGCGAGCCTCAAATCAGTTTGCGATGCCAGTGCCGAGTTACCTGATGTCCACCCAGTGCTGCCCAATAGCGGAGCTTAAGAGGCTAGATAAAGAAGCAAGGAAGGTGATTGTTGAGAATGGAGGCAAACACCCCCTCGGATCCACAGCTCTGGTTTATCTAACAAGGAGGCTTGGAGGGCGTGGACTAAAGAGCATTGAGAGAGAGTACAAGCAAACGAAGGTGAAAGCTGCAGTGAGATTACATACTGATGAGGATCCAGCCATGGACGCGGTACGAAGGTTTGAGAGAGGTCAGAAGAGACGGGACGACGATCGATGTTCAAGGATGTAAGGAAATACGCGTCTGAGTATGTCTCACTCACCCCCGACCTCTAATCACGTGTGTTAAAACCAATGCGGAAATCACAGTGAAGAGGTTAGGGGTATGGATAAAGGCTGCGGCGGAGGAGAAAGACCTGGAAGAGAGGAGAGGAGAGGGTTGGCAAGGGCGTCTGATGACTGAGAGATGGGAAGACGAAGAGGCTGGAGACGAGTGTTTCTCGTGGATCAGTTAGTGTAAAACAGCACCCACACACACCGTCTCAGCCATGCAGGAGTTGTACCAACAGATGCTGCCGACGAGAGTTTACCATCGAGAGAAGACTGGTCTGCAAACTGACCCGGATGTGATGTGTGTCGTATGTAGAAAGCAACCAGAGATACAGGCCCATATCCTCTCTGGGTGTAGTGCTCTTGTACAAACGAAATATATAGCGCGTCACAACGCTGCCTTGAAGATACTTTTTTCAAGCTGTTGAGACAGGCTGAGCTTGTTGATGAGGTGCCAACGTGGTATTCGTCTGCTGAACCCAAGGCCCTTTATGATAGCGAGAAAGTTAAAGCTTACTGGGATGTTCCCCTGTATGCGGAGAGTATAGAAGTACGATGTAACACAATTGATGCGAGGCTGGTATACAAGAAGTAGAGGAGGGTTGTTTTGTTAGAGATGAGTTGCCCATGGATTTCAAACAGAGATTTGAAAACACTGAAATATGCTCCGTTGCGGTACGAGCTTGGCAAGCAGTTCCCAGGATACAGTGTACAGCAACAAGATATTGTGGTTGACGTCTTGGGAGGATGCTCAGCAAGTGTGAGATCTAGTATTAAGCAGATGTTTGGCAGTAGAGGAGACGCTATCCTGAGACGAGTCCAAAAGGCATTAATATCAGGAAAAAAGCCGGAAAACAACGCAAACAAGGTCGATATAGCAGTAATGGACAAGGAGAAGAAGTCATGGTTACTCATCGAAGGAACGGTTTGTGGTATAGGCTTGATATCAGACAGGTGGAACACCAAACAAGACAAATACAGAGAGCTAAGGGCGGATATTAAACATCAATACCCTGATTACAAAGTCAACCAAGTAAATGTAGTTTTCGATTTCCTAGCAGAATACCACCAAAGCTTGAAGAACGATCTCAATGAACATTTAACAGAAAAGAACGAAGAAGAGACGCAATGTCTAATAATGAAAAGCCAGAAATGGATCATATCACAAAACGTTGAAATAGTTAAAAATTTTTATACCTATAAGAGATAGAAAGAACTGAACAGAAAGTTGAAAGGAATAATCTAACTGAACATTCATATTTGTAAATTATATAGCATAGCCTAGGACTAGTCTCGTTATGCTATTGATCATGTAAAACCACGATATTAACAAGTGTCAATAATAATAATAATAATATCAAAGTGCTGACGTCACAATTGAGGGTTAATAAATCAGACTTGTTAATCGCCCTCTTTGCAGTCAAGGACTAAATTACGAGGACGAGACTCAACGAGGTTGGACTGCAAGCATTTTAAAGGTGCACTCATTACACACGGACAATTAAGGGTTACAGACGCATACACAATGCGGTCGCTTTACGGCCCATCTACGACATCGGAGCACAGCACCACAACCGGATAGAATAAGCTGGGAGTCAATTTTTGCTGAGGGAGGAAAACCGGAGTACCCGGAGAAAAACCCTCGGAGTCAGATTGAGATCGACAAATCTCAGCTCACGTGCGGAGTCCCGGAGTCGAACCCGGGTCGTAGAGGTGAGAGGCGCGAACGCGAACCCGACTCCCCTAAAAATAAACAACACGAAACAAATTTGATTTACCCATTGTGGTTGCACACCGCTAGTGAACTTAAGATATTTGAATACTTCTGAAAAACGAGATAGCTGGGAATTTCGTCTTTGTCGAATCTCAGTTTGTGTTCTTTGAAAGCTCTCACAGTAGGAATTATCAAAAAAGTCTGATTTACCAAGTTTTGTACCCCTACCGCTTGTTCAGTTTTAAAATGGTTAACAGTAACGAAACCTTTTCAGCTTTAACAACAGTGTTATCAGGGAACAAGGTAAGGAACGTTACATGCCGCCGAAATTTGCTTTTACTTTTAGTATTCGATTGTAAATTCGATTCTTAGTTGTTACCACGGCAACAAACGGACTCTTGAAGGTAAAGGTCAAGTCAAGACAACTGCGTAGCCATCTTTCCGCGGCTTCTTAAAAATGTTTGCTTGTGCTCTATGAGAAGAAGAAAACAGGCCCATAGACATTTGTCTTAATCTCTTTCTTTTATGACTGATTAACATTCTATACGGTAAATGAAACTGCTTTTTAAAAAATATGGAAACGTCTTGTTCAAGTTTTTTAAGCACCGTTAAAACTTGTTCAATAGCCATAGTTGTGTTATTATTTACACATTTCGTCCGAAGTGCAATGAATGTCAAGCAAAGGGAGAAGATTCAATCTTTCTTAAAAATTTTACTGAATTTGACTTCATAACCGAGGCCGAAGGAATTTAATCAAAAAACTTAGACGCAGTATCTGATGTTGCGTTGTTTATATACGCGTGAGCAGAGCAAAATACTAAATGCTTCAGTCATTCATTCGAGGGATTGAATCCTGAGGGAGTCCTGATGTTTATAAAAGAATTTTGCATTTGCTAACTGAATTTATGATCACGTAGTGTACTCACTAGAAAAGCACGTACTGTGTATTTGATGCGTGTCTAATGTGCTGACGACACACGAACGTAGCCTCTTTGATATGCACATTACAGCTAGGACAAAAAAGTTCATTAGCTATAAAAGGAAAAATAATATCTTAAGACTCTGTTGAAAATTTCTTTATGATAATTTTTCAACATCGGATACTGCATCTAGGTTTTTTGATTGAATTGAGGAAAGATGGCTACGCAGTTGTCTTGATTTGACCTTTACCTTCAAGAGTGCGTTTGTTGTCATGGTAACAACTAACGATCGAATTTATATTTACAATTGAATACCAAAAACAAATTTGGCCGGCACGTAACGCTCGTAACCTTGTTTCTTGATAACATTGTTTTTAAAGCTTCAAAGGTTTCGTTACTGTTAATCATTTTTTTTAAATCTTAAAATGAACAAGCCGTAGAGGTACAAACTTGGTAAATCAGACTGTTTTAATAATTCCTTCTGTGAGAGCTTTCAAAGAACATAAACTGAGATTTGACAAGAGAGGAAAGTCCCCGCTATCTTGTTTTTCAGAAGTAACATATTTGATATTTGGTTTATCTGTCACGGTTGCCAAAAACACCGTAAAAGTTCCCCGCACACTAGGAAATTTTTTTTGATCCAACTTATCACGAATAACAAGTGCGCACTGCAAGTTCACCACTGTGCGGAGGGCTTTAAGTTCCGACTGGCGTTGTTTGACCACAATTGGTAAATTAAATTATTTCATGCTGTTCTGGAAAATCGTGGTTATCCCTTTCTGATGATCTTCATTTTATAATCCCTTGAGAGAAATTATAAACCCAAAAAGTAAAAATAATCACTTTGTTTTCCTTATTCTTTCATTCGTATTGGTAAAACTGACAACGAAATGTTGCATTAATAAAGTTTTTTAAACAATGAATACACAATCAACTCCCGTAATATTCTTCAATAAAATTCGGTTTGCTTATAAGCACTTAATTTTCCAAACACCTGTGTTTTTTTGCTCTTAAGTTTGATTGTAGTTTCATTGAAACCAGTTTAATTTCCTGTGCACGTACTCAAAAGTCTCATACTCAGACGCCGTTTTCAACACGTAAAAAACAGCCGATATCTTTTGCTCCTCCCAGTCAACGCTTTGTCTTTTCTTCGGCCCAGTTGTTTTTAACAGTCATTTTTGTTCCAAATGATTTGATTTACCAAATTGAAAATCCTTAAAAGGTTTTTCAAGCTGAATAAATTCTCTGTATATTTCTAATAATTTAGAAAAGCAGTCTTTATTTCAGTACGAAATTAGAATTCCTTGTGATACATCGCTCACCACGTATCTGTCATTACAGGTTTTTAACAGTCATGTACTGGTTTTGAACTATATTGTTGTCAATACTACGCTGTTGGAAAAACTGGTGTTTTTTTTTAAGTTGTGTTTTTCTCACTGTTGGAAAAACTGGTGTTTTTTAAGTTATTTTGATTTTTAGTTTTGTGATCACATCAGCAGATTCAGAAAATTGCTTTCTTGTGAAAAGGCGTTATATTTGAAAACAAAACACTAATCAATGGCTAACCGCTATTTGCTTGTTTATAACAATGAATCGAAGTTTTTCAACAAATTCGTGAAGTCATTTATTGTGACGTTGGCCGAGTTGCGTCACCTGTTTGGGACTTTCCCGCCATTGTCCGAACTTTAGCTACGCGCTGTCCGATTTTCTGTGTATCAACCCTACAGATTTGTGAAACAAAATTTAAAAAATGCTTTCATATTCAAAGGAAAAATGTTTAAAAAATATAAAGGCAAAGCAAAAGCGAAAAGATACATTACTTTATCAAGTTTCAACTATTTATGAAACTGAAAACAATCACAAGTAAATTTGATTACTCAGCACAAACGGACAATAGTCAACGTATTAGGGATTATTTTCAATTGACTGCCGTATCGACTTCTAAATCGTTACAAATCCAGCGGTCGAAATGATTATAAGGCATTTCTATGAGTTGCGGTTAGTTTTAATGAAAATTTAAAAGACATCGGGGAAAAAATAAACAAGTACATATTTGCATTCTAGCGAAAACAAAGCCGCTGTCAAATTCATAATAAAAAACTACCACTGAAGACAAAAAAGCCGGTCGACTGAAATTGTTAATAAACATTTTTTTGTTTCAAATCAGTAGTCCCTCATTCTTAGAAATGGAAGTTTTATCTTCAAAGGCCCAATTCTAGCATCAAGACAATTTGAATTTCGATTTGAGGCCATCAAGCCTTTAGCAATGATATTGCTATCATCAACGAGTTGAGTGTTTTTAAAGGCTCTTACAGGAGCACATTTTCTTTGACAAATTTTTATGTGACAAATGCATTTGTTGAAAAGCTAGCACGCTAGCTTTTGAGCAAATGCATTTGTCATAGAAAAATGTGACAAACTGGCCCGTCCAGATGGGCACAAAAAATGTTTCACATAAAAATTTGTCAAAGAAAATGTGCTCGTCTGTAAGAGCCTTTTAAATTGTTTAAAAAACCCAGGCAAACCGACGGGGCCAAAATAAACGTTGACAGACGGGCCACAGTCACGAAACGAATGTAAACGCAAATTGTTAGACTGACAGTTTGAAAATAAAAACAGTTGCACGCGATTAAGTTTTGACAGCATGGTGTTTAACATAATATAATCTTCTCCGCTATTTACATCAACTGTGTTTCAATTAAAACTAAGGATCGACTTCTGAAGTTAAACATACACAGATCTGCTCAGCCATTTCAGCTTTCGTTATTATTGCATTAGTCCATTTTAAAAGTTTAAACAGATTAATATGTAATACTATCATAATAGTTTTCAACATTAAGAGCACAAAAAGCTCATATAAAATACATATTTACACTGTCAATCCCTTAGGGATCAATCATATTTGCAGAAATTCTCAAATTTATCGAGAGAAAATTCTGTTCTATGTATATTAAATTATTAGAGCACGAGGTGCGCAGTAAACTTGGCAGAACAAGCCAAATCCACATCCAATGGTTTCCCATCTTTTTCTCATTTCGCTCATTCAATTTGGGGCACAAAGCTTCAATGGTCTCCTCGGCTTTTCAATTTAACTATTCCCGAAAAAGCCCAGTTTTTTACGTTTTTACGGCTCACATTCCCGGGGAATTCCGTCGCTGAATTCAACGATGTTGTTTTTCTTGCCGCTGTACATGTCATGAACTTTCCATGTGTCCTATGTCCGAATACGTCCCAATCATTTTCCGACATTTTCTCTCAGCCACACTGGTTGTTACGAATCAAGTAACGAAAATTAAGCCGATCGCCGATCTCCCTTAAGGCTTGACCAACTTCACGTGGCGTAATGTTGTTATTATTATCTTGCAAAGCTCCGAAAGATTGACTTTCATGCGTCACAGATTCTGTGGCTTGGCCCAAGTTCATGCGATGACCATTTGATTGCGATCGGAGCCGATCTTGATTGTTTGTGTCGGAACTCAAGTTCATAACTACAGATCTTGAAATATCCGTACCCGGACTCTCTGTCTGGCTGTTCATTTTCATTTCTTCGTAAGGGACAAATGATTTGATCTCAGCTTTGTAATTTTGCTCCCTTAAAATCTCGACAAGAAGAGGAGAAAGAGAAATGGCGCTTTGCAAACCGGCTGCCTATAAAGGCTTTTAACTTCACCGGGATTTCTCCCAGCTGGAGAAGAGAACTTTCTTGAAAAACAACCAAGGCTCCCTTTTTCCTAAACGTCAACTCTTCCTATCAAAATAAGCAGAAAACACTTGAAAATATTGCAACCTGCCGCTTCTTTAAAACCTCTTTTAACCAATACAATCCAATGGTCGAACCTGAAATTTTGGACGAGTTCCAGGGAACTAGCAGTGTTTTGAAGTCAGTTTTTCCTCAAAAGTTATTTCTACCACAGTCAATGAGTTTCCTTTGGTTATCTTCTCCTCTTTGAGTGGTATGAGAAAGAAAACTTGAAATAACATTCGTTTGTAATCCGCCGCTTTCAAACTAGCCGGGCTCTCCTGACAGTTGTTTGTTTCTATTCGATGGACGAAAATTTTTCTCCGAGAAAAAATGTGCGCCAAAAATAGAGCTGACGAAGACGTTTTTGGACCAATGAGAAACCATCACAACCATCTGTTACCTAGGACTTGATCAGACTTGTAAATCAGGTTTATTATTCGCGATGAGACGTTCCGCATGTGCCTGCGTTAATACACGTGACAACAACAGACGTATCCACCAATCAAAAATTAGAAACAAATATGCTTCCAAAAATAGTTTAAATTTTCCGTGCCCCTCGTTGATCGATCTCAAGATTGTTGGATTTTGACTTCGTCGTTCGATTGGTAGGTTTTCTTTCTTTAATATCACTGGTTATGAAATCCTCACAGTCTTAAAATGATAGTTTTGGGCTCTCTTCTTTTTAGTTCGTCTTGATTTCTTATTTTTGTCTTTTTTAACTTTAAAGGAAGTGTAGATGGACCAAACAGTTTTTCGATGATTTAGCGACGCGTACATGTACAGGACATTTTCGAGTTGTCCAGTTGTTTGTCAACATTCAAGTTCTGAATGTGTAGAACTAAGCACTTAGAAGAATTGATTGACCAAAATCTGAGCATTCCATGGAATATAACTCCAATAAACTGAATGCAAACGGTGTTCCTGAGCTGGCTCGACAGTCTGAACTTCTGGCAAAGGATTTTATTTCTTATCGTCTAGGAAAGAGTTCGAAACCTTTTAGTCAAACAGCAGCTACTCTTCGTAGGCTGGCAGATGAAATAGAACTGCAATATCCCTCGCTACTAAGCCACCTTTGCCAAAAACTAAACATTTCTCGGAACACAGCGTACAAAACTTTTGAAGATGTTGCTGGTGAAGTTTTTGCAGATGGAATTAACTGGGGTAGGATTGTGGCACTCTATGCTTTTGGGGGCAAACTAGCGGTTTATTGCAACGAGCACAACATGAGAGACTTGGTAGATTTAGTAATTGATTGGGTCGGAAAATTTATTGGAGGACTTAGCGGCTGGATCGAAAAAGAAGGCGGTTGGGTAAGCGAATAATTTTTGTTTCAATTTTCTTTTTTTATTTTTCTGTCCTTTCTAAAATATTTCCGCGTCTTTTTTTTAGTTTTAACAAATTGACACATGCTCCCCTTGACAACTGAATGACTAAGCTATTTTGGGTCACAAAAGTCCTTCTGTAAAAACATACGTTTTGTTGTAATCTGAACTACCACACTTTTATTTTTGAATATTTTCATTAGATTATTGGTGAAAGATTCAAAAAAAAAATCGAAAGTCATTTCTATTATTATTATTATTATTAATATATAGAATTCCGTTGTGGCAATAAAAAAGCCTAGTTCTAAAATGCACCAATGCCATCTTTTCTTAGAACGACAGAAAAGGACGATTATCTCAAAACGAAGTGACAGTATTTTTATCTCAAAAAATTAGTACAATAGCTACGTGGCATTCTTAAAATACAACATGTAGTGAAAATCTATTGGCGACAATTACAATTTTTTTCTCTAGCAAATTCCAAGAAATTCTAGTATTGTGGCCTTTAGCCCAAGGCAGGATTAATGTAAATATAATGCCATACCACCTCATCTCTCAACTCAGATTTTTACACTATTCGCTTTTTTTTAATTAATTTTATTCAACTTGTATTGCATTACACTTTTGAATATTGAAAAAATTTAAAACTAGATATTCATTTGTGCCATTTAATTTTCTTTATCTAAGCCTCTGACTTGTGCTTCTCGATGTAATTTTTTTTATAAATTTAAGTTAAAAGACAACTTTGTACGATGTTAACAGATGCTTAAAACACTTCCCATAATGTTTGTTGTCCAGTGGAACTATAGTGATTCAGCAGTCCTTGCCATGTGACAGGAAAAAACATATGACAAATCTGAAGCCAATTTCTCAGATGGTTTTCAACTTTTGAAGATCAACTACATAGCTATATATAAATACTACAAAGAAAAACTGAAAAAATTCCCAATGAGTTTTGGCAGTAGCTAAATATAGGGTGAATTAAAAAGCATAATAATATTTAATACCTTAAGGTTATTTTTAGATAATCCTTTGAAAATTATGAAATTTTTATAAATTGTATTATGGGGGAAGGCTTTCAACAAATGCATCCGTTTGTCCAAATATGGTTATAATTCAGTTGACAGTTATTGCCTATTCTTCAGCTGATTACTTGGTCTATAACTGTCAACATCCTGTTATGAACAAATAGTCTGGCTGTTTAATGATCAAACATATGTATACCTGTTCTAACTTTAGAAAATTCCTTTTATTTATCATGTGTGCCAGTATTAATTAATTTGAATCATTTACCCTAGATAAGTATTGAAACCGCAAGTTGTTTTTTAGTGTTTTTGAGCTTTAACTGAAACTTTAATTAGCACCTAGTTATTTACTGACACAAAGGCATGCTTCCTTCATGTGATGTTAGACACACTGGATTGTTTTTCGTGTTTATGATCGTAGCATATTTTACCTTATACACTTAAACTTGGTTTTTGTTCCTCAAGTTGTATGCACAAGCAATGAAGAGCCTATTTTAAAGTAAACACTGAAATGTTTTACCAATTTGTCTGTTTATAATGAAAATGAAAAAAGCTTGAAATGCTTCTAAAGAAATTGAAGATTTATGCTGTAAAAATTTTTAAAGTTTTTTGGTGATTAGCTGTTTCAAAGTTGAGCTGTAGGAGCTGGAATATATATGTTTAAGACAATGCTTATTAGATTAGTGCTGTGTAAGTTGTGCAGTATGATATTTTATGGAAATAACTATGCTTGGCCAAACCTTTTGTTGATTAGTCACTTTTCCTATAAAGATCTAGTTTTTCTCTTGATCATTCTGAATACAATGTTTTATGCGTATATTATGTAAACCTGTAAGTTTAGGTGTGATTAACAGATTTTTAAAATTCAACAGTTGAACTCGCACTCATAGACAGTGTTTTATGTGTTTATATGTGGAGTATATTATTTTAATAATAATAATAAATACTTTATTTACACTTGTCACCGACAATTCCATGGAGGGAGGAAAACTGGAGGTCCCGGAGAAAATCCCTTGAAGTCAGAATGAGCTTGACAAATCGCAGCCCACATGCAAACCTCAGGATTCAAACTCGGGTCCATAGTGGTGGGGCGCGCTAGTAATAACCACTAGACCAACCTGACTTTTGATTTATGGTTTCCTACAATTTTTTTTTTGAGAAAGAACTAACCTGTTGTTCCAAATCACTTTTTATCAAAACAAGTTTACTTAGTGAGTAGGTAAGACAAGGTCTTTTGCTGAAAACGTCAGCTCCCTTAGCTACTCTACATTTTATGACAAATAAACAGTTCAACATAGAAATGATAAATTAACTTTTTTGATATTAAGTAAGCTTACAGGAACATTTTTTATCATCTTTTTTAAAAAACAATTAAATAGGTACTATTTTATAATTGAATTCAACCAATGTTTTAGGGAACTTGAAAAAATAAACTTTTTTAGAGTTAGTTAACACCAGGTCATCCCTTTGCAAAATATTTTTCGGAAAATATTGCACAAAAAGTTCTGTTTGTGTTAATGTTATGTTATTTTTCCACCTGATTCATTGTCTGTGAAAATTCTGTCTGTGGCAACCAATAATCAAGGCCGGCGCAGCAGGGGGGGCAGGGAGGGTGGTTGCCCCCCCCCCAATTCTCAGACTAAGTACAATTTTTAATTTGCAGCGAGACAAACTTGCCACTTGTCCTCCATAAAGCAAAGGACTTCTATTAGATGTTCCATACTAAATATTTTCAAAATACCTCCAGAATACGCAGAATTGGCATTTCATCGAGTGTAGTTTGCCAAAATTTCCAAGCATGCCCCCGAACCCCCCTGAAAGATCGCGCCTTCGGCGCTCACTAAAATCTTCTGTGCCCCCCCAGTCATCAGTCATCATGAGCTTCTGCCGGCCCTGATAATTTATAAGAAATGAAAATTATGGTTTTTAGTTAAACCTTTATTCCTGAGAATAAATGTCGCAAACGATGACCGTGTCAGGGAAGGTTGTTTTACAAGCATTGTTTGCAACAAAACCTTTCCTTGTAGTTCAAGCATAAAACTTACAACCATCCCATTGATATTCTTTCTTTCTAATGCTAATTTCAAGGTTTTTCCTTTTCACTTCAAATAACAAGAACGTATTTGGCTGTGCTTAAAACACAAACAAATGGATATTTTATTTACTCCAAGGATTTTTCTCTGGGATCTCCGGTTTTCCTTCCTCCGTGAAATTGAAGGTGACCAGCATGAAAACGTTAAATAGATATATCTTGTTAGACAGTTTAGTGTGAAGTATGGCTAGTTTTTACGAGTCTTGTAGTATTTTGACGAGCCCGAAGGGTGAGTCAAAATGCACCCGACGAGTAAAAATATCAAAGCCATACTACATACTAAACTGTGTAATAAGTTATTTATTATCCAACCTTTTGACAAAATTTTTAATTTGAGAGAAGAAAAAAGATGACCACTGCATCATGATGAGCACGCGCGTGACAGATTTCTGGAGTACAAATATCACTCAAAACGTACAATATTTAACAATTATCCCTCGAGCCCGAATGGGATAGAAGCCAATAGCCCATGAGGCCGCAGGCCGAATGGACTATTT
>JAOEHV020280965.1:0-12028 GCA_025447995.2 Isaurus tuberculatus | reverse complement strand
ATCGGTGTGGCCGATCGAAATATAGTTTCCTAAATTTATCATCGTTGTTTGTCAACTTTCCTTATACTTTTTTTATCGTATAGTAAGAGTATTAAAGTATCTTTAGATCAGAGAGAAAAAATGCAGCACTTGTAAGCGCATCCGTTTCATCCTCTTTTAAAAGAAAGAAAACAATTAATATATAGGTTGTATTAGAAATAGAATATCGTATTGATCTAAAAATAATGCTGCTATTCAACCACACCTCATTTGTGCAATTTTGTAATATTTCCATGATATCGGACCAAATATTTCAACCACCCAGTTCAAAAGCATTCATTCTTAAAAAAAGTTAGAAATGTTGATTTCAACCCACCCTGTTGTGTCGATACTTCTAGTTATTTCTGTGACCGATACGTTTGCAAGAATTCCCTGTTTCTAACACTGTTTTTTAGTGATTGACGATTTAGTTTAAGTGATCATGAATCAAAGTGCACAAGAAGACTGAGAAGGTCAATTATTTTTAAAAGTCAATATTGTTTCGAAAATAGTACAAGTTTTATTTAAAAAACGCAAAAAAAAAACTTGTAGATTAAGACGTTTTTCAAATGCAATCAATTTTTTTCAATTCAGAACTTCTGAACAAGTCTTTGCATACTTTTTGAAAGAACTTTTGAAGTACGCTGGCGAACAGGTAGCCATTCAGTATTGCTGAAATGTTAAAGTATTGCTGTAAGATATGAAGCAGAGGATTCGAGTGCTAGCCCTTCTTAAAAGCAACTGAAATTGTTTATAAAATTAAAGATTTACCTTAGTATAAGAAATTAACGCTTTACTTAATTATAAATATTCCATGCCATCAATAAACAGAAGAGTTAATTCAGCGAACACTGATTTGTATTCGAGCTCAACCCAGTGAGATGTATATATGTTTCGTCCGTGCAAATATACAAGATATAAAATTGTCAACAATGTTAAACTGATTTGTATAGTATCGTCCTCTTCTGCCTCTTGGTCGCTTTCATCATCGGAAAAAAATCCTTGACATTTTATTTGTCTTGGAGGATCTCGTTCATTATAGATTTTGATTCATCCACGCAATCTGTGTTGATGGAATGAGAATTTCCCTCAGTTTTAGCTTTTAAAATCGCCAAACATCCTGGGTCACTTTACTGCTGTCTTTTACAATCGCGTTAATTTTCTTTGTTTTGAAATCTTTAGCCTCTTTTGGTGTTTAAAATTTTTTTTATTTGTAAGCAATTTTCCCCTGATTTGCGTTAATTTAACTCGCGTAAATTTAAATTACGTTAATGAGCTCGAGCGTTAATTTCCTATAATAAGGTATATAGGGAGACATATAATATATACGGGTCGAAATATGAAGGACGGGCAGTAATAGTTTGGAAATAAAAAAAGACAAGATAAAAGAAAGTTAAACGAAAATCTTGTATTGATACCATATTAGGCGCAGAAGTGCCAAGATTAATTTATATTCTTCTCTTCCACGCTTTTCATGCGTTAGCGCTATGTGTTTCGCTATGGCGCACATTTATTTAGGGGGAGTCATGTTGGCCTAGTGGTTATCACCCACGCCTCCCACCACTACGGACCCGAGTTCGAATCTTGAGGTTCGCATGTGGGCTGAGATTTGTCGATCTCAATGTGACTCTGAGGGTTTTTCTCCGGTTTTCCTCCCGCCATTGAATTGACTTTCACGCCAAAATCTGTGCCGTCGACCGCCTAAACATTAGCCTCTGGCTAGGGAGATTGGGCAACCACTCCCTGCGTGTAAAGACGTTAAATAAAGTATTTATTATTTATTATCATATGTCACGGAAAGAATGTCACGGAGAAGAAATGATGCGTATATGGTCTTGCAAGTGTGAAACCATTGTTTTGAACATTTCTAAATATTGTCCAATAAAACGAATGCCTAATCTTTATTTGGTTTCACCAAATACGATTTTTTTTACATCGCTGAAAAAATAATAAAATATATCAAAATAGAGGTAATGCAATTAAATATACCAAAACTTTAGTTGCGCAAGATTTAGCCTTTAACCTTTTATTGGTAGTGAATTTAGGATATTATAGAACAGCAGGTGAAAAAAAAAGAACTTTCACCTTCAGAAAAGAATCTTCGGAGTTGTTAACAAATTTCCCGGGAAAAACAATCTTTTTTCCCAGACCTCTGCTTGAAAATGCGCGCCCCCCACCCTTGCAAAGCATTATGGTGCTTGATAGTAGCATCTACATTGAAGAACATTAACAATGAAAAAGATTTGAATAGAGGACGCTTTGGTGAATAAATTCATTTAATGGCTTTTCTTCCTCGATTAACATGCACAATAAATCTACATTTGAAATACTTTTATTTTAGGATTACGAAATGACCGTCAATCAGTCTACTAGTCTGAAAAAGTTCGTTGGGTGAGCGGGCCGTTTTGAACATAAACTATCCAAACACTGATGGGCAAACACAGTGCAAAACGAAAATAATTTTTTTTTATGTATGAATATTTTAGATCCAAATATATGGAACAAACGTTCAGAAGCCTGGATATTTTTCTACCACGAACAAAGCAATGCCGGGCGGAAATTTGTCGTAAATTCCGTTATTCTACAGGGGGTACCGAATGGTCTTTGCGAGCATTTGAGAGCATGCGAGCAGTGTGTTTATTTTTGCGAGCAATCCGAGCATGCGAGCACTTGCAAAAATTTTACGAGCACGAGCAAGCGAGCACCCGTGTAATTTTTGCGAGCAATACAAGCAAAGGCCAAATTTTGAGAGTTCTTTAAAATTGAATGGGACCATTCGACACCCCTTCTACAAATATCTTTGGTCCGATGTGACTATTAAGGAATAAAAAAGGTCTCTTTCGAATTCAAACATTAGTCGCAAGCAAAACGTGTCGCTGACGATGAAACAGAACGAGTTTTAATTATACAGCATCAATCGAGTAACAGATAATTTAAAGAAGAGGAAAAGATAGCAATACTATTTGGATTTCTAGAACGAACTTATAAGGTTTTCAAGCAACTAGTCAGTTAGTCTACCACTGGCTTTTGCTAAGAGGCCGACCATTTGATTTTTGAGGGGGGTGGGTGGGTGATTTTTTTCTGCAAGATTTTTTTTGTACGTCCATGAAGTGGGCAGGATTTTTTCCCCCTTCTGTTGCAGTACCTTGATATTTTTTTGCTTTGCACGCAATTTTTTTCTTCAAAATGAAGCTTGCAGGAAATTTTTTTCAAAATCACCCACCCCCCTCAAAAATCAAATGATCGGCCCCTAAGCACAATTGCTACGTAATGAAAAAGGTCTATTATTGTCGGTTTTTCTGATTACAGGACGTAGACTTCACAGTCGAGTTTACTGGATACCGCAAAACGTCCGTCTATTGTGACAGCTGCCCCAGTCAGACCAGGATTATCCCAAGTGTCGAGATGTACTGTGTGTAGACATACTCCGTCCATAGTGTAAACATCTACCTGACCTTGTTCGGTGTCACGCCCAACTGTTGTGACAGCAAACATGTTGATTGCGTGACTGAACGTCAAGCCCCCTTCGATTTCTCCATGAACCCCTAACTGCTTAATATGGACGCCTTCGCCGTCGAAAACATGGACAGCGTGTTTCCCTTTGTCCAACACCATGACATGGTCTTTGCTAGTGAGGGTCATATTGATGGGGTTGTCTAGGATTCCCTCTCCAAAACTGTGACTGTACTGGCCATGATTCTGATATACATCAACAGATTTCACTCCGTCCTTCTCGCCGAGAACGCAGATTTGATCATAGCTATTCAATGTCACTGCTTGTGCATTCTTAAAACCCTTTCTCAACGAAAATCGAAACGATGTGTTAAAATATTTTTCGAGCACGTATACGCCCAGCCATTGTATAGGGTTATCCTTTTTACCAATTCTAGCTAACACATAGATTTTGCCGTTCTTACCACTCGCAATGCTGATTGGTCGAAACCGTTGATCGGTTGAAATGTCACCGTTACAAGGAATATGCGAAGAGAGAAATTCCCCGCTGTCGTTGAAGACCTTTATATCACTTATATCTGCCACAATAAACTCACCGCGAGAGTTTGTCGTTAAGTCAACTGGGTAATCCAACATACGTTTTCCGTCTTTTTCCCCAAATGACCACACTCTTCCAAAAGAAACTGTTTTTAAGTCTCGAAGCGTGTTTGCCAATCCTTGTTCACTCAGTGGGTTGATTGCGTGACCATCGCCATTGTTTATAGAGGGCCAAAATAACGGGTTGTCACCAGCAAGAAGCGTGACCATGAAGACAACATGATTCATGTGACAAACAGTATCAATAATGGTGTCACGCTGTTTCTTTACCAAAGGTCTCAAGGTAGCAGTTATTCTTCTCTGTGGCTGGAGTCTAAAAATTTTGGCAACAGCTGGAAATGTGTGTAACTGTTTAAGACATGCGCTACACTCGTCAAGATAATTTGAAGGCTCGTCAATATTTCCCAAAACCGCGCTGGCCATACAAATTTTGAGCGCCAAAATACGATTTTGGGTGCTTAGAGACTCACTACCCGAGGCTAGTTTCGCTTTCGTGCCTGCCAGCTCAAAATTAGTTTTTGATTGTGACAGTAATTTCGCAATATCATCTTTCACTTTCCATTCGAAGGAGTCCATTCCTTTGTTTCGAGTTTCTGGCATTGCCTCTTTCACGAGTTTTTCTGATGATTTCCAAAATCCCTTTGAGACAGACTTTTCCTTTATATCGGCCTCAACACTCAACAGTTGAAATAAACATTCGAGTCCTTCTTGGAAAAAAATAATTCCCGTCATAAGATCTCGTCTTGCAAGGCCGTTCAATGTTGACTTTATATCCTCAAGTTTGCGAATGACTGAACAATCAATAAGGCGCTCTGTAGCTATTGTGTTCCTTTTTTCTTTAGTTTTCTCTGTGTAGTTTTGACAATTCGTAATAAGGTCAACCACAATTTTGACCACATTTTTCTTTATAGAACTCATTTTTTAGAATTGCACAAAAAAGCTCTCAATAAACATACAAGAGAGCGTTTATTTCCCAACAGCAAATTACGAACGGGTTACCAGTCATTAAAAATTCCTTTCGGGCCGTTTTGACGAATTATAAATAATTTTCAATTTACGTATAAATAAAATATGAGTCCAATACGAGTTGTGAATATTCATTTAAGGGTTATTTAGACCAATATTGAAGTTACTAAGAGATTGCGGTCTCTTTAACAAGAACGTTGGAAGTCACAACTACACAAGTGACATGTAAACATGACGTACATTCCGGCTAATGGCAATTTGCGCACATTTATTCACTGTCGAGTGTTAAAGGAAGAAGAAGAATTTAAACTCTGAAACGTTCGGACTTCCTATTCCACGCTTTTTTCTACGAACAAGTAAAATGCGCCGATACTTGCATTTTTTTTCTAGGCGACTTCAGACTCAATAGCTTCTTACAACTTAAAACTCCCAAGTAGCGTAAGGAGCTGACGTTTCGAGTGTCAGTCCTTCGTCAGAGCAGGAGCTTCACAGAACAAACTCTACACGTTTTTTTTTATAAGATTTGAATCAGTAACTTTCGACTGAGACTGTGCTGTTCTTACTGACTTTTCGGCGATTTCAGCCTCAAATTAATTGTTCTTAAAAATTGTTCTCAATTCCTGATTTTTCAAAACAGTGGATTAGCTGCCCGGAACAATAACAAGGCGCAAAGAAATACGTGTTTGTTATTGTTTCATCCAGCGGTACGAGGTATGCGACAAAATCTTGAATACAGCGTCCGCGAACGTGACGAGCTTGATTATCACTCTCGACGAATATAGAATCGACTACGAAGATGAAACCGGCGATTACATAAAGGACTGAGACATTGATGACATCGAGATAACCTTGATGGACTAAATTTACCGTAGTGCAGTAGTTACACTGTAATATTGTTGCAAAAAGTTATATCGTACAGTATCGCACATTTATGCAA
This sequence comes from Isaurus tuberculatus, assembly GCA_025447995.2. NCBI lineage: Eukaryota > Metazoa > Cnidaria > Anthozoa > Zoantharia > Zoanthidae > Isaurus > Isaurus tuberculatus. The sequence goes on along the minus strand of JAOEHV020280965.1, from coordinate 6,057 downwards.
AGCATAGGAGCATTCAAGTTTTTATTACCGTTTTCGACTGCTTTTTGATCACAAACTTTTCAACCTTAAATTTGTTAATTTTCAAGTTAAATGTGCTTGCCAACGCACATCTTTTTTTTTTAAATCAAATTCTTCTTTCAATTTTCTAGAAATTTAGGCCCCGTGGACCGTCTCACGTGATTTCATAACAATTGAAAAACTTTTAGAATCTTTTTAAGTATTATACTTTTCTGCCAAATTAAATTACGAACTACGTTTTAGTGGCTCTCTATAATATCAGCCTGTGATTATTTTTCAATTCTTACAAAATTTTAGCCACTTTGAGTTACGTGCTTCTTATGAAAATCGGGTTTGTCGAACTCACACCTTTGTGAATCAATTTCCCTTTCAGCACCAATCCATCACGTGCCAAAACAGAAGCACGGTCGCATAGGCTAATACCGCAAGTGTTGCCGCGCAATATCTTTTTCTAACACGTTGCCAACAAAAGGGGTCCCAAACAATGAAACGTCTTTTAACCATAGTTAAGTACATAACGTGATTCGTAAAAAAAAAACGAATGAGAAAAAATAAATTAATGATCCAATATTTTCTTTGCTTTGCGAAAGGTTTATCGATCAAAACGTCACTCACCCTGCAAAGTAGCAACGTTTAAATTTTCGATTTTGAGTTTTTTGCTGTCACAAAACTATAATATTTTTAAAAACATATTAAAAAAAAACAGGCAGTCAACGACGGTATGTGGCTATTGCAATATCAGCTTTTATAGAAAAGTTAACATAGGGAAAGATATTATGATAAAATGCAAATGATTTACATCAATATTGAAAGTACTGGTGCATAGCTGTCAACCCTTAAAGTGCTAGTGACATGGTTTTCAAAAAACCCCGAAATTTCAAGGTTTTCTGAGGATATGATTATGTTTTATGGGGAAATGAAAATGATTTCAAATTACCTTTCTGTTTTTGAGATAAACGCAGTGAAAGTCGAAATTTTTCTTGCCATTTTGTTGATCGCTGGACTGCACGAAGTGGAGGCTGTGACGTCACACCCAGAACTCGCGCGAATTCCAAGTCTAAAAGGTGGCGCTGAATTAGCTTGTGTATTTATTTTCTTCTGATAATCTTTTGATTGTTTTCGGCATGCCAAGTCGATGTGTTGCCGCATATTGCGACCGTATAGACAACCAGTTGTACGAGTGGCCGAAGAAGTTGAGTTTAGCTCGGAAATGGACACAATTTGTGCGAAACAAACGAGAACTAAACTGGAAGCCTTCACGAAGCTCAGTTCTGTGCAGCAAACACTTTAAAGAAGACTACTTTCTCAACCTGGGACAATTTAGAGCGGGGTTTTCAAAGAAGTATGTAATGAAATATGTTAATAAAATTTAAATGTTTCCAATATGTTGTCATTTCACAGGCGTCTAAAAGCGAACTTATTTACTTTTTTTAAATATCGTAATAGACTCTTGCTAAATAAAGAAACTGCAGTGCCGACAGAGCACTCACCTAGTGTGCCCATCGCTGTTACTTCTACTCACACTCACCTTGGATCACGTTCAGCTCTTCCTGAAACTGGCAATGCCTCTGACTCCAGTATTCCTTCACAGAACGTTTCAACTACTTCTTCACAGTACAGTGCTCAAAGTAATACTACTTGTCATTCTAATACACAGTTTCCTGATACTCAAAATTTCAGTGACATATCTTTATTTGAAGGTAAAATTAAATCTCAAAGCTTATGCACCTCTACTCCTGTTTGTGATAGTAACACAACTAGTTGTAATTTTACCCCCACTCCACGGTCAGCTTTTACTAAAAGGGAAAGAAAAAGATTTTACAGAGAAGTAATTTATACAGATACAGAAAGTCAGTCACTATCTGGTCAATCAAATCCAGAAATTCAAGAAATTCAAAGTAAAACTTGTCATCCACCATCCTCACTCCCTTGTTCCCCCACACCACCACCAACTAAAGGAGCTACAGTAAAAACACAATCTATCCATACCCAGACCAGAAAATGGCAACCACCAAAGCCAAAACAAAGAAGTGTTGCTACACAAACTACAGATACTGATAATCTTCTCCACAAAAAACCAAAAAAACAAAGAACAATGTCAAAATTCAATGACTGTGATTGTGAGACTGAATGGTCCAGCAGTGAATCTGAATGTGACATGAGTGATGACAGTGACTATGATCCAAGAAATGACAGTGACACTGAAGCTGATGACCTTTTGACTGAAGAAACAATGAAGCAATTTACTGATGAAAGTAGCCCTCAAAAGCAACCAAAATACATAGTTTTTCACAATCAGTTGTTGCTGCTGTTATCAATTTGCTTGTCATGTTTCTCCAAAAGTGTGATAGTTACTTACAAGTTAAGTGGCACAATGTTAGTGGCTTTTATCAAATGTCTACAGTGCAAAACATACCATGAATGGAAGAGCCAACCCGAAATTAAGGGAATGGGTGCTGGAAACATATTATTGAGCAGCACTATTTTGTTTTCTGGTCAACTGCCAAATCGATTTCTAAATGCACTCAAGGCTATAAATATTGCTTGCATACATCCAAGAACATTTTTTCGACACCAGAAAAAGTATCTACACAATGCAGTTAATAATGTCTGGCTGACACAAAGAAGTAAACTGTTTGCTACTCTTCAGGGATCAGATCTTATCGTAGGTGGTGACGGAAGGTGTGACAGTATGGGCCATTCAGCCAAGTATGGCTCATACACAGGTGTTGATCTTGTAAGGAACAAAGTTTTAACTGTTGAATTAGTGCAAAGTACTCAGGTCAAGTCATCAAATAATATGGAACTTAAGGGTTTGCAGATGATGTTTAATATTTTTTCAGAATTTAACATAGTGGTCAAAGCACTGGTAACTGACCGGCACAAACAAATTGCTAAGTGGGTTCGCGATAGCTTGCCTGGGGTTAAGCATTACTATGACTGTTGGCATGTAGCCAAAAGTATAAAAAAAAAATTACAAAACCTTGCAAAAAAGAAACCCTGCAGTCTTGTGGGGGAATGGGTAAAATCGGTTATCAATCATTTCTACTGGTGTGTTCAGACAACAGAACCAGATAACAAGGCTTTGATAGAAGCTAAATGGAAATCTTTATTAAGACATGTTCAGCACAAACATGAAGGCCATGGTGATCTATATCCAAGATGCCTGCATCAACCTTTAACTGAAGATCAAGCGCGGCTGACGAAATGGTTTAAGCCTGATACAGAGGCTTATGATGGTCTTGCAAAACTTATTGACAAAAAAGACCTTGTCAAAGATATTAGTCAGTGTTCTGCATATGGGCAAACTTCCACAGTCGAAGGATACCACAGCCTAGTAAATCAGTTTGCCCCAAAAATGTACCATTTTCATTTTCATGGCATGCACTCCCGTCTTTTGTTAGCAGCCTTGCACTACAATGAAAACAGTGGCCGACCACAAAAATGCAATCATGAAGGAAAGTTAGAATTTGTTATCACATATCCCAAATATAAGAAAGGTGGCCACATTGTAAGAAAAATTCTTACAGACTGCACTTATAATTATGTTGATTCTTTGTTTATTGAAGTATTAGCTATTATTAATAACCCTCATCATGTTATAGAGCCACTGCCTGTTGTACCTCCACCATTATGCTCTAAGCACACCCGGCCAGACAAACAGCAAGCAGTGGAGCAGCATACCACACGCTTTTAATTTTTCCTCATTTTCAGTGAAATGACAATGCACAAACACAATAAACCCATTATTTTATTTTAAACCCATTATTATTTTATTTTATATTATGTTTACAGAATCTTTTATTTCATAAATGGAGATGGGAAAAAGGGAATAAAATTATATTTTAAGCTCCTTTAGTTTTTTTGGAAAAACAGCTCAACATTTTGGTGACAAAAAAACATAAGGAAATTTTGAAGCTAAGTTGGATCAATAATAAAATATGTACAGCTTCTGAATTAAATTTGGACAGTGGGAAAGTAATCTAGAAAATATTTAACAAAAGTTTTATTTATTTATTTTTTATTTTTGGTTTGGCAAATCTGTAAACATAGAGATTTGACTGTCCAGTTTAGCTTTTTAGTTATTGTAGTCAGACAGTACCTAAAGGCCGCTTATTTGTTCAATCTTGTAAAGACTTTAAAAATTATGGTGCTAAATAAATCATAAAATCATTGTCTTCTAAAGGTAAACCTCTTGCCTTTGAGGGTCATAGGTCAAAATTGGAAATGACAAGGCTTTGTGATAAAAATACGCTTCCAAAAGAAAATAGTGATTGTCTTAAAACAATAAAAGAAAAAGGATTAAAGCAAGTAAATTTTTGCAAATGAAGGACCACAGTTGTTGATGTAACTACAATATCTTGTACATGATCCATATTGAAAGACAAAAGTTTGGCTACACTCGAGTATAACCTGTAACCACATGTGTGTATTCCTTGTTATTTTAAAATATATACATAATTGTATCATGTACAACAGTGACAGGGTATTCTAAAATCGCTCCAAAAACTTGACAATTATTAAATAAAAAATGGGCCAGCTAGTTTGAAGGTGCATGTTGAAAACTTGGTGGTCTCTAAGGTTTCTGTTCCATGAACATGATTCAAATTGTAAATTAAAAAATAAAAGCACTAGTAATTAGTGAACATTAAAACAAATGAATAGTAAAATTGATATTTATCATTTCTTCTGGTGCCTGGCTGAATAGAATGAAATTGTTATAGAACGCAAGCTAAACTCAACAACATTCCGTCACGTTCATAGACATGCATTTGAAGTATTGGTCATTTCTTTCAAAATTTGGTCGCTCTTAAAAGAGCGGTTTTTTAAAAAAAATTGGCAAATCATCCAGTATTTCAGGCTATTTGGCTCACCAGATCGTGTGAAGGTTAAATTGCGATTTTATAATACTTCCAATAAGCTATCTTTGTCGCTCCTAAAGGAGCGGTTTTACGGGAAAGTAAATTTGTCGCCCCTAAAATAGCGGTTTTTCAAATTACAGTGCAGGCAGTTTAAATCCTGTATAAACGTGATTTTCCTCGTCTCCAGGAGGAGGAAAATGGGCCTTAATACAACACACAACACAAGATGGGATCACAACACGAATATTGCGACCGACATAGCCATGTACCCACCGCACATACTGTCTGTAGGCAATGTGGCGGTATTTCTTGTGCTGTGGGCCCTCGTACGCGTTGTCATAAACTTGCCTGTACTGCAACCATGCAACACTTAACACAAACGGGTTGAGACAAATAGCCTGAAATCCTGGGTGATTTGTCATGCAATCAAATGGATCATTTTTACCAAAAAGGTAAACATTGTCATGCAGCTTTGCCATTGTTTCCTGGCACTCGGAGCTGGAACAGCAAAGGCATTCCCTCTCTGTAGCCATTATTTGGCAATTTTCACAAGTACACCTACGGGAAAAAAAAGAAAAATTATTTTCGAACTTATAGAGTATTTTTATTCGATAACAGATAATTCATAAAATTCAGATAGCGATAACATTGTGCCAACTATTCAGTAATTTTAATTTGCTTTAAAACATGGCCGTTGATCGCATCGCGTGGAAAACAACCCTCACATTTGCTTCAGCAAACCACACACAAACATTTAAACATGGTGGTTCGTATTCAGCAAGAAATCTAGTTTAGTTCATTCTCATAAAGGTATAAATTTGTACAGTAATACTGTTTCCTACACAACTCACCAGTCAGTGTTTGCCAGCCGACTTGAAGCTCCTTCGATGGCATTCATTTCTTCATCAAGTGGGACTTCCTCCGGCTCAAATTTGGGTTCAAACATGTACGGTTGAATAATGCCACTGTTTTCTTCAACCGAGCTTTCATCGCTGTCATGTAAACTGTCTGAACCATCAGTTTCTGTCCCAGATGACGAAGATTCGACGCCCGACGCCATATTACTGTTTGCTGTGTGTTCTGGGTGTGACGTCACACTCATTAATATGCATAACTCCCGGTGGAGATTTTGGTAGCTTCTTTCAAAGTAATTTACGAAGAGAAATCTTCATTTTCA
>JAOEHV020280863.1:0-10068 GCA_025447995.2 Isaurus tuberculatus | reverse complement strand
CCCCCCCCCCCCCCCCCCCCCCCCCCCATAACTTTTCTAATGGTCAGTCCCAAAAGGTCGGAAATTAGTACTAGAAGCTAACTTTCAAGTAGTTTCTATGAGAATGGCTTAAACTTGAAAGTACTCCCTTAGTTGTCTAAATCATGTTGGTGTAGCGAAGGGCTAAGAATCAAAACGTCATTTCCTGATATTTGTTACGGGGATGACCATAAAATTTTAAACCTCGAGTTCTCTAAATCATATTTGTTCTTGCGAAAGGCTAACTCTCGAAAAGCAAGCTCCTTACACTACTTACGACGATAATCATTATAATAAAGATTTGTGTAATTTGTGTTCTGAAGAAAGAACAAACTCTGAAAGGCAGCTCCTTACGCTAGCTAGACGTGTACCTTTTCAAGCAACATGCCACATTTACGTCACTTCTTTTTGCTTTTTAATTAAAATAATTGCTTCACAGGACTTTGCACTTGACCCTGAGGAGTCGCGGATGAGGGCAGCAGCACGACACATGGTGCGGTTCATGACAGCTGGTATGGCACTGATCACGTGCCGTGAACCTCTTCTTATCAGCATCAACAACAACCTTAGGTCAAACTTTCTAGCGGCCCTTAGGGTAAGAAACATTTCCTTCCTTGTTAGTAATTTTGTTATAAAAAAAGCCCTTCGACGACAAGCCTTGGTGCTTTATTCTTTAGACATGGTATTTTATTTCTTATATATGCAATGTAATTGAGGAAGATGTTAATTGAATGGAAGAATAACTGCTGATTACCTGGAATAACCAAGGTGTTTAAATAAGGTTATGAAGTAAGAGCTATAACGGCTTCGCGTCGTGGTTTCCTACGTGGTTATGTAAACACGGAAACCATTTTATATTTCTTAATTGTGAATGTCATTGCAGCCTCATCTCACAAGCATTAAGCTTTTTCTGTTCTTTATTAGAGAGATTTAGCACCACGTTTTAGTGGCTGAAGATAGTTTTACTAGCTAGCTATTGTACGTTAAGTAGCATCTAGTACCATCTGCTAGCTATACTTGCCATATATAAAAAAACTTTCGAGTATCGTTTTTACTATTATTAGTATTACAGTTTCTTCAACTGTGGATGACGATAAGGCTTTTCTTAAATTTTCATTGCAATCGCAATCCTTTTCAAGATTTTTTTCAATTAAAACAGAAACATGCTTCAAACATTTGTTTTTCTTTTCAAATATGAGGGTTTTAAAGGGGTAGCGCACTTTTTTGATTAATGCATATTCGATGAATACGTTGATGCGGCACGGTATATCCAGACAAGGCTTCAGATAAGAAAGACTGGACCCTCACTCAGGGTTTTAAACTAATTGAGGAGAAGATATTGTCTTTGCCTTGATATCTGTAAATTGGTGGACCTTCGCACCTTCTCGGGTAAGGACGTGTCACTTGATACTCTATTGGGGGAAGTAGAAGATCCCAAGAATTTGTGTTGTGGTCTGTCTGTTTCACTGAGAGAACTTCTTAATGTTTCAAATATATGTGCTGCTAGAGCGGACTGTCTAAGCGTCACAGCTACTGAACCCTTTATTCACCTGTAAAATGCTAAGAGCGTTTTACAAGCCAAAATCAATGTTATTTTTTTAAGAATAAGTAAAAAATCCGTCCTAACGTATTTTTATAGGGAGCCACTCCACAGCAGAAGGAAATGATAGAACATGCGGCTAACGTCCTTGCGGAGGAAAACACCGAGCTTGCCTGTGCGTTTATTCAGAAAACAGCAGTAGAGAAAGCATTACCTGAGATGGACAAGAGACTTGCCACGGTGAGAGAAGTAGAGTGTATCGGAAAAAACTCTTGTACTTTAAGTCAGTTATAACGTTAAAAAACCCTGGAAAAATGTTGATAGTTAGTGGTTAATCAACTAACCAGTAAGGTATCTCTCCGCACGACGTTTGTTTACGCAAGCACGACATTGAAAAAAGTAAACAGAAACGCTTAGTGTATGTAACCAATCTTTTTTATTTCGTCAGTGGATAAAAGTCACGGAAATTTGGTGTAGTTCACGGACAGTTTTAATTTTTGTCCAGAAATGAGGAAATCAAGGAAAACAAACTTTCTGGAGTTATCTGCTTGAGAAATAGTTTAAAATCATTTAGTTTTTTTCTTTTTTGCTACTGGAGTTATCAGGATTTGTAGTTTTTTCATAATGGAGGGTAGTTACTCAGTTCGTGCCGAAAAAGACTTGCCTTACTGACGATTCTTGAACTACAAGACCATGCATCCTAATACTTTTATGTGTTACTTTCTATTTACTCCTTGTGTTTTCCTTCAGGAGTTTGATGTTCGAAGACACGCTCGTACTGAGGGAAGACGCTACTGTGATCCTGTGGTACTCACCTACCAGGCTGAGCGAATGCCAGAGCAGATAAGGCTCAAGGTTCTAAATCATTTACTTAGTCTTTACTGACAAGGAAAGCTAGGAAAAACAGTTCCTCTCTTTAATTTCGCAGTGAAGGATATACCTTTGTCAATCTGTAGTTGGCTAAGTCAGGCATTTGGCTTTCTAGGCGATGGATAATGACGTATTTTACTAAAAACAACTTTCCATAAGGTCTAAGTTAAAGCAAGTATACCAGAAGTTAAATATAATCTTGATAAACCTGGCCTGATGCGCCAGGATCTACTGCTGTTATCAGAATGAATAACTAAATATAAGTGGTTTGAAATAGAACATATTTATAATAGACCTAATTGTTATTCTTTTTTTGTATGTAAATTAGCCTTCCTAGCCTCGTCTGTGTAAAAACAATAGAATTTTCACTCAAAATCGAGGCTAATTGGCAGTAGTCACAAAAACAGGCAAAAAAGGAAAAAAATCTCATAATGACCGGTTATTACAGGGAAATCTCGCCTTCCAGCAGCCAGTCAGATTGCAGGAAACTATCTAGTCATATAATAATAATAAAAAAAATTGTTTTTGTCGTCGAGTATGTTTTAACCAATACTGCAGGGCAATATGGTTTTATTCATTTTTTTCAATGACTTTGAACCCCACTTATCTTCTTGGTGAGCCTCTCCTTTCTTTTGCAATGCAGGTTGGAGGTGTCAACGCGAGTCAGACAGCAGTATACGAGGAATTTACTCGCAGTATTCCAGGATTTCAGCCTCCTCAACCTGGTGAGAACTTGACTGCTTCACCTTTGCAGAAACCTGCGTACGATCACGGTGGACTGCTAGCCAGCAGTGAGGTGAGTTCTTTCTTGTTTGAAAATGGTCAGTAGCTTTCAGTTGGAAGATGGGGATATGGAGTGACAGTGAGCCCTTCTAACTGATTGTATATGATCTTATTTTAAGCTTAAATGGTAGTAAGGTTGAACATAAGTGTATAGTTGAAAAAAACTTTAAAATCGTAAACAAGCATAATAAAATAAGGTAAAAGTTGTTTGACACTGATTAAAAATATTAGATAAATTATCTAAACGTTCCAAGCCCTGCTTGGCTCTTCATCAGTAGATGACTAAAAGTTGATGCAAATCTGCATATGGCATGCAATGGTAACAAAACTTATTGTTTACATGGAGGACTAAAAGTTGATGCAAATCTGCAATGGCATGCAGTGGTAACAAAACTTATTGTTTACATGGAGGACTAAAAGTTGATGCAAATCTGCATATGGCATGCAGTGGTAACAAAACCTATTGTTTACATGGATGACTAAAAGTTGATGCAAATCTGCATATGGCATGCAATGGTAACAAAACTTATTGTTTACATGGAGGACTAAAAGTTGATGCAAATCTGCATATGGCATGCAATGGTAACAAAACTTATTGTTTACATGGAGGACTAAAAGTTGATGCAAATCTGCATATGGCATGCAATGGTAACAAAACCTATTGTTTACTTGGATGACTTAAAGTTGACGCAACTCTGCATATAGCATAGAATGAAAACAAAGCCTATTGTTGACATAATGACTTGTAGATGTCAGGCATGCTGATGTGATCGTTTTCAGAATTTGGGTCCACGCTTCTACGAAAAGGCGTCGTTCTAAATTTATCTCACGTGCCATGATTTTTACATTTTCGAAATCAACGTTGTGTTTAGTAGTGCAAGTGTGTTGCGCAATTTTCGAGGCGCTATTATTTTTCCTGACCGATCCCTGGTGTTCTGTTTTCCTTGTGCTTAGTGATACAGCGGTTTGTCCATAGTACGTAAAATTGCATTCTTGGCAACTGATTTTACAAATTAAATTAAATTCTGAAAACGATCATATCAGCATGCCTGACATCTATAAGTCATTATGTCAACAATAGGTTTTGTTTCCGTTGTATGCTATATGCAGATTTGCATCAACTTTTAGTCATAAGTATATAGTTGATGTTTACTTGTTTATCAAACCGTGGAGGTCGGGATCGTTGGGCATGCACGATATCAGCTCCGTTAAGAACAGAAAAATGAATCGCTTTTTTCTCAAATCAATGTTGTTTTTTCTCTCCTTATGGAGGGCTGGTAGGTATGACTGCCTTAAAATTTAGGTCTTCTATCTTACGTACGTGGAATCTGCTTTAGAAAGATCAATCGATTGGTCGATCGATCAATCTTTACTATATTTACCATATATGGCGGTGTGGTTGGCGCACTTGTTAAGATCTATGCCTTCCAACCATAAAGTCCCTGGTTCGATTCCTCGGCTCTGGCGAAAATTGAACATTTGCTTCTTTTCCTCCAAAGCTTACTCAGCTTTCCATCCTTAGGAGGTCGGTAAATGAGTACCAGCTTCGGCTGGGAGCTAACCTGCAATAGATTAGTGTCCCGTCCAGGGGGAGTCAATGACTCTCATCCGCGTAACAATACAGAAACCGGAGATAAGCGCAAGCCTATTGGACCACCAGGCTCGGAAAAGGATTTAGCTTTTTTAGCTTTATATTTACCATGTAATATTTACATTCAGATTAAGATATATAATTAACATTGATGTTCGTAATAGTAATAGCATAACAAAAGAAAAAAAAGAAATAAAATAACAACGGACAATAATTTAAGAAGTTGATATGGCAAGACAGTCTAAAACGGAACTACTGTGTTTATAAAGTTAAAAAAGGCCCTTACATAAGTGAACGTAAGGGAACATCCAGGTATTGTTTTGTAAATTGAAGAGCGCTTTGATTGTCATTACTTTGTTGCGGTTGTTTTTCTGTCATAGGCGCCAGTTAGCCATCCTTCTGCCTCCGTCTCGAGGGTTTTCCCTGACAAAAAGGTAAGTTTAAAAAGCGACCTATCTTTGTTTAATGCATTCTAATTTATTTGAGGTTAATGAAATTGACGTATTTCCATCGTACTTTATTTCAATTACAGAAATGCCTCGAAGCTCTACTATCAATTCTTCTGAGTCGCTATCTGATCCTTGTCTTTCGGCTGTTCTTCATATTGATGCGTTTTTGCTAGAGAAACTAACAGTCTTACATTTGTTTTGAGAAAAAGGCACATTGTTTTCCAAACTTTCCCGTTAAATTAGTTTACGTAAACGTAGCATTCAAAAGTTTGCGTTAATTTTTGAGGAACGCATTGTTACGTTCCTATAAAAAGGTCTTGCGTTTTTTTTATGTTCGTCGTAAAACGTTTGTTTTAGCAGTCCTTCATGCCTGAAGATGCAGCACAGATCATGGCCAAATGTGCCGTAGAAATTGAGCAGCACCTACATGCTATTGTTCAACCCCACACCAACCCCCATGTGGTCACCATAAACGCCCTCCTGGACTCCGTGCTCCAGACTAGGATGTCACGTGATAATATGACTGCCCTAAGACTTCTCCAGAAGGTGAGTTGTGTCTTAAAGTAAGCGGGTAATAATTTTCTCAGGGCAATTTGGTTTTTCGCCTTCTACTAAGAATGTGATTATCCGTCATTTTAAGATGTCAGCTGTAAGATAACTTTTACTTATATCCTGAAGCACTTACACCAAGATAAAGTTGTTATTGTTTAATCACATTTAATATTATCGTTATTTTTTAAATACACTGTATATGGTGGCATTTTTACAAGGAGGCGTTGTGTATCATAGTAAATGGAACCTATGCAGCACAGCTTTGAATAGCCTTCTTTGTGTTTGGTTTAAAAAAAATGTATTACTTCGCGAAAGTTCAGATTCTTTTTTTTTTCAAATTAAAGGTTCAAAAAAGCAGACCGAATATTTTTGTTTATGTTATTTTTTGAAAAATCTGTTGTCATTTGAACTTGAACTCTTAATAAGTCAACAACAAACTACAAGGCCGGAAGACCATTAAGGAAACTGCCATTGAAGTTCATTATTGATGTAAGTAAACAAACCAATCTGGCCGATAATCCAAAAACTACAAGGTACAAATGACACGTTCACAGAAATTAATAATGTGTAGCATTTCGATGTTAAAAATCTCATTATCCACGTTCGTTTTCTTAATTTTATTTTTATACCGGTAACGACGTTTACTGTCAAAACAAATGGCGAAACGTCATACCTTTTATCGCTATTTTTTCTAGTAAAACTATTTCTTAAATATTACTGAGTATTGTCTTAATATTGCTTCCTGCAGGCTACGGAGGGTTTATTAGATGGTATAAGTCCAATGTCAAGCGATCCTGAGTTGTCCTTGAGATATCGGGATTGTCACCTTATCGTACTTCGAGGCCTGCAAGATCCGCGCGGTTATGGCCCCGTGTGGACAGCACGACACGTAACTAAGTGAGTTCATGGATAAGCTAAATTCAGAGCTTCAAATAATGGCTGGGCAGGCGCCGGTCATGTTGTCTAGTCAAACATGGTTTTGTTTGGACATGATTTTTTACGGTCGCGACAGCACTTGATGATATAGTGGAAATTTGCGGGAATTTCTCAAGCACTAGATTGTCTACGTTTGTATTCGTTTTTTTTCTTTCTTTCGGAAACATGAATGTTGTCCCTCTTGATTACCAAATAGTTTTAAGTTAAAAAACATGTTCGGCAATCCAAGGGTTAGTTCGGTCAGTACCCCATACTTACCAGACATTGTACATTGACGGCGGTTATTTGACCCTTTGAAACTTTATAAAAATGCACTTGATAAAAAACGTTTTTTTCGATTATTTTAAAACATTAACGAATTGCTGAAAGAAAGCAGGTAATTGTGTGTTTGATTCGGGAATTTGCGCCGGTTGTTGTTAGTTACTGGACCTTGAAAAAGCTCCACTGCTCTAGAAAAATACTTGGACAATCCTGCAGAACAAATTTAAGCTTAAAGTGTATATGACAGATTTTTTTTTCTTTTCTTATTTTGTTTAGTCACGTTCATAAAAAAGGAATATTGGTTTTGAACTGACAAAAAAAAATTATTTCCTTGGTTTTAGCGGGCGAAAATAAAATTTCATTTCAAAAATCATCAAGGGACTGAGGCAAGATTTGTGGTCGTGACGTCACTTGGTTTGACAAGAACCTTGAAGAATTATTACATATTTATGATAACGAAGTTTCAAATTTTAGACTGCGTATTGCCACCTTTCGCAAGTGTTGTTTTTAGAATCATTTCATTGTACCATAGATTATCAAAAATCCGTAAATGAGCGCAAACTTTCTCCCAAAGTGTATTTGCCTCTTACAAAGAACTTTAAACAATGCTAGTGATAAAAACATTTTTATTTTTGTTTTTGTTTTATTTTCACGCCGTTCACCAAGCGTGACTGTTTTTATTTTTTCAAATTTTCGGGCTTTTATATACTTGGTCCCTTGAGTTTTATAATTTATTCGGTTCACTATATTTTAAGCTACACTTGGAAAGTATTACCATACACTTGAGAAAGGCGGCAGTACGCAGACGAAAATTTGAAACTTCTTTTTTTTAAAATACAGATCAGTTTTAAGTTTTTATCATAAATATGCCGATGGTTCAACCCTGTGTTTATAATTAAATGTTCGTGTACTCTCAATACATTGCCATACTTTTAACGACTTGGGTGTTTTTTCAGGTTCGTGTGCGAATGTCCACCAGACTTGAAATTCAACGTTGAAGCAATCGACATACTCATACGCAGCCATTTACTTAACATGAGGGAGTTTGACTTGCACCTCGTCCAGGTATGTAGAACTAGTAAGACTTTCCGAAAGCTAGCAACCATACTTCTCTTTTGTTATATGTAGTGTTCCGTAGTGCTCCGCTGTGAGGAACATGGCTGTAATCTATGGCACATTTTACGACTCTCTATTCCGTGATGTAGAACAGAGCGTTTCAAGTATAGTTTTTATCTGCAAAGGCTTTCAAACGGGTTTGATGTCTGTCGTGTCATATTCAAAGATCTTGCAGTTTTAAAACAATTTCGTGTTTTTTTTTTTGTTGATGGTAAAAACAGTCTGTTTTAAGGATTTTAAGATTTGTAAACTTAAAGAAATTGGAATCAAACTAGTTTACATCATTTTTCTTTATGTAAACGCCAGATACTCCCATAGTGCCACTATTTTCTCATGGAAGTCTGTATCTGATACTTCTTGCTCGAGGCTAAGCTAAATCCTTTTACAAGCCTAGTGGCCCATGGGGCCGGTGTTTATCTCCGGTTTCCGTAGTGTTAAGCGGATGAGAGTCATTGAATCCCCCTGGACAGGACACTAATCCGTCGCAGGTTAGCTCCCAGCCGAAGCTGGTACTCATTTACCCACCTCGTAAGGATGGAAAGCTGAATAAGATTTGGCGTTAAAGAAAATCACACAAGTGTCCAAATTTCAGCAGAGCCGAGTAATCGAACTTGGATCTTGTGGTTGGAAGGTATAGATCTTACCAACTGCACCAACCACGCCGCCTTCCTCGAGGATATAGCTCAAAATGTCTTCGACTGGTCTTTCAATTGTTCCTTTGGCAACGCTGAATAAAGATTAATGATGTCAAACGTTTCCTGTTCGAGGTTTATAAAATGTCTTAAAACCTTTCCATGTAATTATTATTTTTTAAATGCTTTTTATTTTTTCCGAGTTTCCTAATTAGTTTTATAGAATTTAAGACTTTTAAACTTAAACATATATTTTATTTTCAACTTTTTATTTCAAAACTGTATACATGCACTGTTTAATTGCAAATGCATGTGGAATAAATCTTCATAGTTCTGCTGAACATTTATTAATAATAATGATAGTAATGATAACAGTAATTTCAGTAATATTTATAATAATAATATTATATTAGTTGATAGTTCTTCCCTCTCTTTTTGAGCTTTGAGCTATTCTAAACATAATTACGTGGTACATTTGTGTTTCAGTGTATGGACAGCGGGCACAATTTGTCTGCAGTACATTTTGCCATCCAACTCGTGAAATATGTGTCTGATGAAAAACACACTACAACTGAGGTAGGGATTGATTTTCTTTGGGTTTTTTGTTTCGATATGTAAGTTGTTACCAGTCGTAAATCGCCAAGGTTTCAAACCAGTTGTACACAGTTTATTCAATCAGTCACTTAGTTGATGTATTAATAGACAGCGTTCGAAATCCGTTTATGTTTCACACATTCCGCAACTATTATCTAAGGTTAATGATCTTAATTAGTTATTTTTACGTCATGATTACTTCACACGAAAGTTTTTCGTATTAGAACGAAACAGAAGGTCGTTTCACTCGCTGGAATTATTTAAGAAGGAAGAGTGTGGGATTGGATTAGAATAAAGATACGTATCTTGACCTATAGGTGAAAACAACTTGCTTTGACCCAAGTTATTCTATCCCTTTAAAATTTTACCTAAACTCTAGTCATAATTTTTTTTGAGGGAAAGGGGAATTTCCGTTTACGGATGCATGGTGCAAATGCAAAATTCTTTTCATAATTTATTTTTTTCGGGCCCATTAGAGAAGTAGATTTATTTGATTGAAAGTGCTCTCATCTGTCAAAACAAAAAAAGGTGGTACTGATAGACGTTTTTATATGAATCTTTTTCATGGTGCTCACTACTCCAGGAATAGGCCCTGGAAACGTGACCACAACCTCCGTAAATTAATTAGTTACGACAAAATGATTTTCATAAATGGAAAGAGCAGGTTGAGATTAGTAAGAAGGCATAGTTTCGACTCTCAACGTTAAGTATTTCAAAAATGACAGC
>JAOEHV020280764.1:0-12030 GCA_025447995.2 Isaurus tuberculatus | reverse complement strand
GGAGTCTACGACTCTCATCCGCTTAACACTACAGAAACCGGAGATAAGCGCCGGCTCCATGGGCCACTAGACTCGTAAAGGATTTAGCTTACACAACAGCAGTTAAAACCCAAGGTGACATCTGGTCAAGACGCTTGTAATGGACAGATAGAGAGGTCGACGATGTTAACAATGTAACAATTTCAATTTACTAAAAAAGGTATTACTAACCAACTTGAAGGTGTTGATTGTTATACTAATTTTCAGTTTGTTCCATTTAGACCTGATGGATTTATAAAAAATGGGGAATCCTTGAAATTCCAATCCTAAAACACAAAAAAACCCACGCATGATTTGTATTAATTACCTGGTGGTAACTCGCAGAGCTCCCCAAAGAATTCATTAATGCACTGACAAATTGGTTCGCCATGGAACACTTCACAATTTCCACCAGCTGTACCTTGAGGACTGCAAGTACAAGCTAGATAGAAAGAAGCAGAAAATAATACCCGATGGTCACATTTGATCTTACAAAATACTAATGTTCAAAAGTAAGCATGCAATGAATAGTGCTTGCGGTGATGGTCATGTTTTCATATTTTTATATTTTCACCTATTTATAATAGGATGGAACCTGAAAAAACCTAGGGCGGTACAGGCGTGTTCTGTAACAAAAACAGGTTTGGACTTAACAAACACAGTTATTGAAAATTTCTGAAACTTTGGCTTTGGTTCTTTTGAGCAAAAAATCAAGCTAAGGAAAACTATGATATCATAACTTATTTCTTGAACAGCATGAAAATATACTAATAAAAAGACTTTTTAAAAAACTATTACTCAGTACTTATATATTAAAGCATACAAGCTTTCGGCTCCTTCTCGATTACTTGTTCACATATAAATGAAAAAAGAAAACAAGAATATTAAACCGGAATACTGTTAACGGTCACGTGATTTAGTAACACGTGACCGCATGAAAATATTTGTTTCCGTTTCAAAACCAACAGTTCTGGCATTGTGATTGGTTTCCACTGCAATTTTTTCAGCCTAAATCGTACTTTTTTTGAGTCTGCAATTGCACTGATTTAATCATCCAACCCAATTCCGAGCAATTTACAACTGCTAATCGCACATTTTAGATAAAAAGATGGTTGTTGAATTCGTAAACAAAACTTATAAAAAGTGTAAATAAGTGTAAAGGTGTAAGTGTGTGTACAAATTTCATGCCGCGTAATTTTATCTGAAGTCATACTTGTGACTGACTTTAACATTGTACTCGTTTGATATAAGACCAATCTTAACCTAACTAAGTTTTTGTTTAGGTAAAACAGTTTTTTGGTTAGTTTTGGGGGAGCATCCCACGTATGGTGACTGGCGTCCCTCTCTTCAAACACTAATTTCAGTGTATACGTTTTTACTTTCACGTACTGTATTGAAGGAAACTGTAATAAATAAAATAAATAAATCATTTTAAAACACAGTTCCTCTGGCATGCATAACTTAACTTCATCAGCTAATCTAACAATACTCCACTCTAGGTTTTAAAATTTTATATTAGAAACTTACGGTAAAATCTTTTTTGACGGCTTTTTCGTTTTAAGTTTTATCGTTACTCTTCTGTTTTTGGATAAGGGAATTTGAGATTGAGTTATTTGATAGGTCATGACACTGTAAAGATACAAATCTTTTACCAAACCAAGATGGCCAAACGGACAAGCATCCAACAAAAGCAATACTAAAACAAGAGAACCGTTAAAAAGCCGATTCAATCAACAGCAAATAATACTTCCAAAGAAGCATTTAACATTAGTTTTAATCCGAGGCAGAAAATGAAGAACTATTAAGTGTCTTTTTAAAGGAAACGAAAACTTCTTACCACCACAGTTTTCACCATGCCATCCTGCTTTGCAAGTGCAATTCTTTACACTCTTCTGTATGGTACAAGTTCCTCTTCCACTGCATGAATCTAGCTCACAAGAGTCGGCTATAGGAAAATAAAAATACGCTGAAATACACTTTTATGGCAAGGTAATTCAAAACCAAACTTTTTTTTCAGTAACAAAATTAAATGACCGAATAACTCTAGATCAAAAGCCTGCAAGTGAAAACTGAATACTTTCAGTAACTTGTCTGATTTATAATGTCAAACTAGGATGCATGTGATACCTATGGCTATGCTTTCTTTTCAGGCTGACCCTACAAGCGTCTTGCAACTTAGTTTTATAAATATATTATAAAGCACTGACAAACACTTTATCTTAAAATGTCAATGGTCCCATTTCTACCTTGCTAAATTTTAACTAACAAGTGCTTCCACTTTTCTCACACTCACATGCATTTACGGAGCTGTTTAAATAAATATTGCATAATGCAAACCATTTTAAAGAAATACAGTACGTACAGTTTACTGTGATGTTTATACTTCCAGTAATACTTCCGAGGAGATTGGTTGCTGTGCATTCGTATTTCCCACTCTTCGAGGTGTCAACTTTTTCTAACTTTAGTGACCGATTTGTTTGCTGCTGCAGCTTTGTACCATTCATTTTCCATTCAATAGAGGCTGGAGGATTTCCTTCTGTAAATTCGCACTTCAACATCAAATCTTCACCAGCAACAACTATCTTCTTGGATGCAACTATACTTATGTTTGACGGCTTGTCTATAAAGCAAAACAATAAATAACATATAATCGGTATTGATACGTTTCAAATTATCAACTTAAAGAAAACAATCTTGACAAAAACTCAAGTAAAGTTTAAATATAACATATTTATTTAATTTCCGTTTTACATTCCAGTATTTCCAGTAGGGCAGGGTGCGCACATATACACAAATATACAATAACAAATGCAAACAAAAAAGGTGTATGGTGTCGATGTTAAACGACTGAAGAGTGAATGAGGTTAGATACCTTTGCTTTGACTTTGTTCACTGAGAAAAGAGTTCGGCTTGCGGGAGTTTGATTGAGTAGTAGTTCAGGGTAGAAAGGCAGTCTGTATGAAGTAGAGCTCGTAAATCGAAAATGGTTGATAAAAATCATATTAATATTTTGGTGAACTTGTTCCCTTTTATGTTAAACAAGAATGAGGTAAAGATAAATCATGAAGATCACTCGTCAAGAAAAGGGGATTGAATGGATGCACAAAAATTATTTTTGCATTGCCAAACTTTCGGTAAAATAAAAAAAATCGCTAAAAAAAGTTCCACAAAGAAAAGCCATGGGGCCTTAATTATAAATCTTTGTAACTCAGGAGGGCACTTGTTAACTGAAACAATGTTCGGGCTATTTGGTTTTTGCAGTTTTGAGACCGTATTTTGTAACTACAAAAAATGTTTATGAAAAATCATGAATTTTTCAGTAAGCAACGATGGTTCAACGATCAACCTTTTACAAAAACAAGAGATGTCTTCATAAATTGCAAACAACCACAGTTAAGAAACAAACAACTATAATTGACTAAAATCGGGATTTTTTATATTTTTTCAGTGTGTAACTGTTTACTTTAGGGATACAGAACAACAAATGTGTGGTACTGAAGCAACTAACATTGTATCACTGAAAACCCAAGGTCGCGCCAGCACTTAAAGTTTGAAAAGAAACAACTTCAAGTTGCAATAGGGAAGTAGTGCGGAACGTGCAAAGTTGATTACAGAACAAAAACTCTTTAAGATATTTAAAATTCCCAAACCTCTTGTTACAAACTATAACGCGTAAAACAAATCAATGCAGTCTCATGCAAAGCATCGAGGTTTGTCAGTTTTTATTTATAACAGACTTGCACCGGTAACAGTAGAGCTCTACAAAATTTTTTATGTTGACTTTATTGACTAAGTCGAGGGACTGGGTCTAGGGTTACGTTCTACTCCAAGAAAGCACCTTGGTCTAACCATCTGTAGATGGAATCTGATTCCTAGTCGGGATCAAAGCTGTACCTGTTCCTTACCAACTACGCTAAACCAGGCCGTAAAGAGTTATGTAATTTTGCTTGGTAATAACGTAAAAGAGCAGTTGCTGTTTTTAAGCCTGTTCCTCACTACTCGACGTGTTCTTTAATCAGGACTGCTAGATCTTCGCATCTGGTAAAAAATTGCAAGTTCTTCATGTGAACAGTGAAGATTACCATCCATTTGTTTGAATAATACTCGAAAGGCATAAAGGGGCATTCCGCGTCACTCCGCAACCTCAAAACTCACTTATTGAACGTCTTCCAAAAATCTGAAAAGTGAAAAATTGCTCTTAACAGGTTCCAGCCTGTCGAACCAGTACCATTCTGTAGGAATCATCCTCAACAGTGTCCGCGGAGATTTCTTCTGTAGTTCTGTCTACTGTACATCTTGTCCATTATATGGCTTTTTCAGCTGACTCGATCAGCAAATCTTCAATATTTGGTAAGAGTCCAGCCATAGCCACCACCATGAAATGTCTTAGCTGTCGCAATTACTTAACTGTAAAGCCATTTGTTTCATTTAAGTTTAATGCCAGATTTCTTTGGATAAATTTCACTTCAGTTTAACACAAAAGCCTTCGATGCGCTTGAATATATTTTTTTTTACTTCACCAGACAGACAAGGGTTACTGTTTCCAGGTGTCCTAAAATTAGAAGATTTAAAAAAAATCAACTTTGAAAATAAAAATCTGATCTGACCTAGTTCTACAACTTGCGTTTGTTATTTTTTGGTAATGGTCCCGAGTTCCATTCCCGGTTTTGCCGACGGTTTTACATTTTTACAATTTTTACCAAAAAAGTTTATTTAACTTTCCTATTTATGGGGTTGGTGAATAACGTAATGGGGTCTGCTGGGAGCTACCCTACGTTGGATTAGTTTCCCGTAGAGGATACAGAAGTTAAAACAAATAAAAAAGATAAGTACCCCAAGGTTGTCTCAACTAATGGAGATCAAATAAAAAGCTTAGCTAAAACATCTTTCACTTTTAAAATATACACGGGGCTCAATTGATTGTGAGATGGGGGGAAATTTGGTGTGAATATTAACATGGCATCACCTATTTACATACAGTACACGCAGTTAAACAAATAAGTAGTGGAGTTTAAAATAGTTAAAGTAAAAACGAATAAAAACTTACATGTACGTGTATAGACTCCTCGAAAATACCCTTGTGGTAAGACAACACTTGGTAGCGTAAAATCCACTTCCACAACACCATTTGCGAAAACAAAAAACCCGAAATGCGTAGTCCGTAAATTTAGTATAGTCAACATAGAACACTCACTTCACTAAAACTATGAAAAAGATTCCAGCGCTTTTTTTCCCGTAGAAGCCATTGGCGCTTTCCAAAGACTTCCTTGAAAAATGAATAAATTAAACATTTAAAAAGGGAAACGTAAAGACAAAGAAACATCGCATAATGCTAAAAACTCACACTGAATTTTAAGTTTAGTAGTTCCCGGTGAACTAGTACCCAACATGTTAAATGCGAAACATTTATATGTATCATCATTTTGACTTTTCTGAACCGAGGTAAGTAACAGGGTGCCATTTTTTACACCAGAAATGATTTCTTCATTCCGTTTCCATTGGTACTCAGTTGGAGGAGGAACGCCATCAAATGCTTCACAAACCAGTGTGATATCATCTGTAACGTTCACATTTGCAACAAGAGATGGAGACAGTTGAACTCCAGAGGGGGGATCTAAAGTAAATAAAACAGAGAAGTAAAACAACTAAAAATACGATTTATCGGGGGCATTTTATGACATTAAAAAACTAAAGACCTTGTATGGAGACTTCGTGTTTGTCTAGTCTTTCTTGAATTGTAAAACTAAACAAACAGCTATCAAAAAAGCTAAAGTTGTATTCGACTCAAGAAGTTGCTTTTAACAGTTCTCTGTACAGACGCACTGCTGTTTTATGGGGTAAATTTAACTCTTCAAGGGTAGTTGAAATAACTCTTTTCAGGGGAGTAAATTTTTTGGAGTTCAATTTACCCAAATAGTACGGTCAAAATAACTCCCTTGGAGTAAATTCATGTTTACTCTCCACAAACAGCTAAATCAACTATAAACATGGAGTTAACTTTACTCGCCCAAAAACACTTCTGAACTGAGCCTTTTTAGATAATTCACTAATGAGAGTCTCACATGATGGAGTGATTTCAAGTTTGGGGATACCAAAGACAACCGGCTGTGAATTGTGTTGTATATTAATTACTCTTTGAGCAGCTACTTGCCAAAATCACTTAACTAGTCAAACAGAAAAGCATTAATAAAGTCACTTTGAGGCAAAACAAAATAGACCTTTAAATATATACATAATAGCGTGGTCAGCTAGAAGGAAGAATTTGCTTTGCTCCACTAGTTGTGACACTAAACATATTCATATATTTGTCTATTTTTAAAACACTATGACGCTGATTAGTCCTCAAAACACGAAACAGTATTGTCTACAGATTGAGACTACATGTTTATACAATTTCTTTTAAAAACTTAGTTAAACTCACATTGAACGATAACTTTGATTGTGCCATTTGCATATCCAACATCATTTTTTGCAAAACAAACTAAAATGCCACTTTGGTTTCTTTTAGCGTTCACCTTCAATGTTCCATTTGAACCACCATGTAGATCTTCGCCATTAAGCCTCCAAGTGTACCTGTAAATAGCAGGAAAACCTCCGTGCCCCTGACAACTGACTGTTATTAGTTCAGTTTCATTGACTCGAACTTCTGTAGCAGAAACGTTGACTTGATCTGGCATATCTAAAAATTGCAAGGATATTAAAATTGCTGAAATTTTTTTAAAACTTAAGAATCTCGCTATTTTAGGAAGTTTAGAAAAAATTCAAACAAGGTAAAACATTTGAACTACAGGATGAATAGGGGAGTAAAAGATTCAAACGAAATTGCACAAGATTTAAGACTAACTTCGTATCCAAACTCTTAATTGTTAAAAAATATAAGTGCTATTGGTAATTATATACTTCAATGGTGTAAAACTTTAGTTACTCAAATAGAATAGCAATCTTTCTGAACCAACAGTCTTTATTTTTTTGTTACGCTGACGTTTAGTTGCCGCTTTATGAATTCAATGAGCTGCAGTTTAACTCATTAATTTTAGGTATTTATGTATCCTTTCCTCTCTCTCAAACCTCTAAATTTTAAACAAATACCGCAATTTTAACTTTTTGTATTATACCAAATTAGACTGCGTTTCGCTACATTGATCTGTTTTGTACTGCTTTATACTTTAGTAAAGTGCTTCGCAATTTTTAACTTTCGCAAATTTATTATAACCAATCTTTCTAAAAATAAACTTCCTTTTAGAAACTGAACCATTTACTTACACTGTACAATTAAACTAGTTGTGTTACTTGTACAACCAATCCTGTTACAGCCCTGGCAGGAATAGTTTCCACTTTGGTTCCTTTGAACATTATTAATGTAGAGACTTCCATTCTCCTCTTCACTGATAACTTTTCCATTGAAGTTCCATTTGTACCAGTACACACTTGGGTTACCACCGGAAGCTTTACACTGCAGTGTTGTCTGATTCAGCTCGTTTACTGTAACACTTGGGTGAGGAGAAATCTGTACGCTGAGTGGTTTGTCTGTGAAATTTAGTAAACATTTAATATCATTCTTCCAGTAGTATAAACAATGTTCACAAACTTTTGTGTTTCTTTCTACTGAGTCAATAAAAGTTTTAACAATATTTGAGAAAGCTCTTTCAACTTTTTGCCCTGAAAAAATTTAGTTTCTAAACTGTTTTTGAAGCAAGACCTTAAATTCTTATAGACTTTTCATTTTCACAAAATTTAAGAGGCATATAATTATTTTTAAGGATCAAGATACTCTGACTTAAACAAATAAAGCATTTGAATGAATATTTAATTAACGCAAAATAGCGGATTTATTTAGATAAGAAAAAATGAAAAAAAAAAATCATTATCAGTGCGTATATGGTACATCTGCCTTTGATAGCGATAGTTCTTGGTGTATTGTGCTTGGTTCGGATCGTGCCGTATAGTACTGTATTTTTATCCAATGTCTTCCGCTGCGTTGTTTTGCATTGCGCTGGATTGATTTAACAATAAACCTATTTCAAGATTAAAATGTCTTTTGTCTGCATTCAAATTTGCTCTCACAGCCTCGTTCTGTTTAAAACAATCTTTTGATTTAAAAACTTGTGATCGAAGCTTAGAACACGAATTTGAATTGCGGACAGAACAATATTCTAAAACTGTGAAAAAGGCCTATGTTCATTTTTATTTTGCAAATATCTGTATTGCCAATTTGATTTGTTATTTGTTGTGATGTATTGTGTTGTATCGTTTTACATTGAACTGTACTGTAATTCGTTGATATGCATTGTGTTGAATTGTGTATAAATTGTACTGTACTGTTTTGTATTACACTGTACTATATCAAACTATTTTATTTTGCGGTTTCTGTTTATATTATTTTACATTTCACTCCAGTGTACATACTATTTATTATTCTACAATAACTATATTATATATAATAGAAATCCTCAGGATCAACTTGGAACAATAAAGTAAAAACAGGCGTTGGAAACAAGGCCAATGAAATGTAAGCACCTTGATTGGAAACAAATGCCCGCGCTATCTGCGGCTTTCCTTCAGACTTCTTATAACTTGTGATTTTTAATGTGTTTTTCATTTAACAAATAGATTTCATGTTAGCGTGCGTCTGTTCAGTAATTGATCACAGATGACGTCAAACTGTGGTAAGAACAAAAAAGTGGCACACGAGTCGTTAGCCTATATTATGCTATAGATACTGCGCTGGTGGTTAACATACCAGGAAAAAAGCAAAACGAGAACACTTTTGAAACGAAGTAGTTCATGAAAAAATTTAGAAGGTCATAAAAAAGTCATGGAAAGCCATTGAATTTAAAAAATTCAAAAGAGTTGGAACTCAGTCTGAATTGAAGGGCTCGACCAATCACTTAGGCCCTGTTTACACGAACCCGGTGTAACAGGCCAGATTATACCCCAAATCCAGACCATCCTGGGGTTAAATTGGCCTAGGCTATAGAGTATACCCCGGGTATATTCGGGCTGAAGCCAGCTTATACTCCGAGGTATAAACTTGCCTAGGCCAATTCATACCCCTCAGGCCAGATTATACCCCCCTTCCCTCCAGAGTGGATGGAAATCGTGTTTACGTACTCTCATATAAAACAGTGTTTGTACTTTTTGGGGGGTTAATGCTTTCTAAAAAATAGTACTAATATGTCTATCGTAAAAAGTAATATGTAAAACCTGGGAAAGAAAAAACAAAAAATTGGCTATCTCTTTGAAAATTCAAGAAATTTACTCTTAAAATTAAGTCACAGTTCACGACTACGCTAATACGCATAATTAACAAGAAAGTGTTTGAGATTTGACTTCCACGTTAGATAGGTATATTCTGGCCTGAAGGGGTATAGTCTGGCCTAGGCTGTTTTACACCTCCGGGTATAGTTTGGCCTAGGCCAGTTTATACCCCGGGTTATATTTTGGTCTAGGCCAAACTATACCCGAGTTTATTCTGGGCAGGGGTTAATTTGGCCTGTTACACCGGGTTTGCTACCAATCTGGGTCAACCCCTCTTCATACAAATATCTACAATTGTTAACATTAACCCACGATCTTACCGGGGTCAAACTGCCAATCCAGGTAACCCGTTTCGAGACCCGGGTTGACCCGCTTTTGCAGGTTAAAATTGGACAAACGTTTTCCATGTAAACACAGGTTTGCATTACCTGGGTTCTTATAAAGTGGTAGCGGGTAACCCGGGTTAGACTTTTGTGCGAAAATTTCTGTGCATGCTCAAAGAATTGCAGTTGCTTTTTAAAGATGGCATCTAAAATTGCTTTTGGTGTGTAGTTACAGTGTTCTAGTAGAATGATATAGCAGCTAATACAATTAGCTACGATAGCTATTAAAAGTTGCTGTGCATTCCTTTTTCAAACATTTTATATCATATAAAATGTATTTCTGCCATTTTTTAATCAAATAATTACTTATTGATATAATACATATATAATTGAATAAAACAAAAATGGATCAGAAACAAAGATTTTAACAGCGACCTTGTACTCTTATGTGAAAAATTATCGACACTGGTCTTTGGTTCAGCAAAAGCGAAGCCCACCCGGATCAGCTTCGCATCGCAATTAACCTGGGTTCATGTAAATTAACAGGGTTCGTACGGTCATAAAAAAAAACCCTAAAAAGTCCTAAAATTTCAAAAACAGTTTTTAGGCCTAAAATGCCCTAAAAAATCCGCGGAGGTCCTAAAAGTCCTCAAAAAACAGCTCTGATAACAGTAGATTGCAAACGCAACTGTATCAGTATGTATGTTATTCCTTAAATTTTTGGATAAAAACAAAACCGAGAATCATCGAGACGTTCAACCTTTTATTACCGACCAATTGCAATTGCTTTTTACTAGTAATAATCAAAGATTATAGTGAATGCGTTCGACGAGCGACATGCAAAATCTTGCTCGAAGCTCACCATCGAATCCGACACGAAAAACAGCGTTTTTCCCCTAGAAAATATATCATTACATATCAACCTCCTGATGTTATGGTAAATATCTCCACTCATATTTCTGCGCAACAGTTTTAAACACAAATCAACAAACCTTCACTCGTTTAACACCGACGTCGAAAAAACGTTTCTGATCGACATTAGGCAAATGCCATATACACGAAAACGAGGCAAATGTTACACACAAATTGTCAAAAAAGCATAGCATCTAGTCGTGACGTCAAGATTAGAAAGCGTTCTCCTTCGTCGAACGCAATTATAAACATATTAATTCATTGAAAAACGGCTTCGGAATGATTCTTCAGTAGCCCCAACTTGTTAATAAGTTCCTAAAACTTAGAAATGTATATTTCGAAAAGGTCCTAAAATTTCAAATAAAATAATCCGTACGAACACTGTAAACATGACTTTTTCACAACCCGGGCTTGCGTGCTGACACGGGTCGGGAGAAAACGCAGGCTCGTGTAAACAGGCCCGTAGTCACTGCAACGTTCCTCACGTTATCCAATCCAGTCTACATTGCAAAACGACAAGATGCAAACAAAAATACCTCACTTAATGCATGCAAAATGTAATATTTTAGTAATAATTTATGTTAAATAGGGTCCAGACTCTTCTCGAATCAATCAGCCCAGGCCCTCACGGACAGTGCTCGATGTGTGTATATAAAGACTGAACTACGCTCGATGTGATATTCTAGAAGCTCTATTTTCACGAATTGTAATCCTTTTCCATCTAATCGCGTAGAATAGAATCATAACACAAAAGTGGGAATAAAAAGTTTGAAATCGCAGCATAATTTAATAATTTATGTTAAATAGGGTCCAGACTCTTCTCGCATCATTCAGCGCAGGCCCTCACGGACAGTGCTCGATATATATGCATATATATGTAAAGACTAAACCACGTTCGATGTGTGATATTCTAGAAGCTAAGTTTTCCAGAATTGTAATCCATTTTCATCGCGTAGAATAGAAGCATTACATAAAAGTGGGAACAAAAAGTTTGAAATCGCAGCATAAATAAATAAGAAACAACGAAAATTCGCTTTTTTAATTTTAAGAACTCTAAGTCTATAGGAAAAAACTTTAGCGAGCCATCTCACAGTTTTTCTCCACTTTTTTTTGCAGAATCCTCCGATGAAGATGAGGAAAATTAAAGAAAACCGGAATTTTGTTAATTTTTATTAAAAAGTTCCTCATTCCGATCACTTCCCATAAATTTTAAAATCTCAAATCAATCTTGCCCTTGCTTGTAACTTTTTAATTTTGGTAAATTACTTATAATAAAACACCAACTGAAACTATATTTTGCATTACTTTTGTGTTACCGGTTTTACTCTTTCCCTCACGATTTGAGTTTGGATGATTTCTATTGTTCTATCTGTATTGTTAGTACTCTTTTAAGTGTTGAGTCGCGTTGCAAAGTAGATAAATAACGTGGTATTAAAGTGCTTATATAGGCGAGTTTTTGTTTACATTTTTTACCTCATTAGCATACGCACTCTTCTTTCTAATTCGGCTACAAAACCAA
>JAOEHV020280668.1:0-12032 GCA_025447995.2 Isaurus tuberculatus | reverse complement strand
TTTTCAAGGACCACGACCCAAATTCAAGGACTTTCCAGGGCCTGGAATTTTTTTTCCCTAATTCCAGGACTTTCCAGTGGCGACCCTGATTTAAGAAGGGGAAGAGGGTTGATGACATCGAAGAGTGAAAAGAGGAGAGAGGTTTGATGACAAACGAGGGGATTCTTTATTTCAGTTTTTAAAGATAGGAGATAGGTTCATGACCTAATAGTGTAAAAAAAGTTAGGAATTCTTTCAGACCTTTTTGAACGTCGTTTAGACTTGGAAAGGAAGTAGCCCAGCAAAAAAAAAAACAAATAACAAGGTTGTAAGATAATCTTTGATATCCATTTATACAGGTGCGCTGGGACTCGAGAAGATGATAAATTTTTGAAGTTCTATAATATTGCTCGGGTACGCGAATACACGACATGCAAGACATGAATTTCACAGGCATTTTTTCTGCAAGTTAATCTTCAACTTTATGATATCATAAGAATAAAAGTCCCGTGCAATTACGGAAGGATTGCAAAAACTAGAACATACACAGAGCGTCCTGAGGTAGGCCTGGGCGTGGGGTTTTCACTTGGCGAAGTTAATAACCAAGCAAATCTTGCACACACAAGCTCAATAATACAGAAACACCCACCAAAGTATTTTTCGATTTGATAATCTGCAATATTCCCAATGAACACATTATTCAACTCAGCGAATGGTGTTTGTATCGAGCTGTTGAACGGTTGCAAGGGGCCTATTCAAAACAAGAAAAAGTAAAATCAGCGTGTTTAAGAATCATGTACCATCTACAGGTGAATCTTTGGTTAAATTTGTTATTTCATTAGCACACTAATTTTCATAGGAGAAATCTGTTCGCTATCTATCGCAAATGCTGTAATCTGACTGGCTACCGTACTTGCTATCTATCAGGTGATTTTCGGATGCGTTTATGAAGACTGTAGCTTCTAATTGACAAGCAAATTTAAATAAAACCAAGGCAGCAACGAAATATGTTGTAAACTTTTCGATGGATAGAAAAAAAATTGGTTTGAATCATCAGTTTATCTAGATTAACTTGACAGACCGTGGACCACACGAAAACTGTATATCGCCATCCATTTTTGTTTGACTTTAAACGACTTTAAACGTTATTTATCAAAAAAGAATCGTTGTTCTTTGTTTCTTTTCTAGAAATTTCTACTAAAACAATTAGACAAGGAATGTATGGTTTCTTTAACGTTTTTGCCACCCAGCTAGTTTGAATTTTTTGGAACACCAAATAAGGAGTCAGGTTGGCCTACTGGTTATTGCTTACGCCTCCCACCACTTTGGACTCGAGTTCAAATCCTGGGGTTCGCATGTGGGCTGAGATATGTCGATCTCAATCTGACTTCAAGGGTTTTTCTCCGGGATCTCCGATTTCCTCCCTCCATTGAATCGACTCTCACTCCAAAAGCTGTGCAGTTGACCGCTTAAACATAAGCCTCTGGCTCGGGAGTATGAGCAGCCATTCCCAGAGCGTAAAGACGTTACATATTAAGGGGCCTGGCCTAGATGGGACAGTGTTGACAGTTCTTCCGCTCTGTAACATCTTGTAGCAAATATTGTAAATTGTTTACTATCTTAGAAGCTGCATGTGTAGACTCAACGATAATCACTTTATTAGTGTAACAGCTTTCTTGAGTTTTAAAATAAAATTGTATTTATGTTTGTTCATTCGTCACCGAATGTTTTATGGTATCATGAAGCAGATTGTAAATACGTTTGTTAAGAAAAATACGAACCGAAATACGTTTTCAGTTGGTTGACAATCTCATCTTCAACAGCTGTGCGAAGGGGAGCCTGACCAGAAGCGTTGAATGTTGGCAACTGACCTAGGAAATGAAAAGAACAAGGAATTAAGTTTAAAAAGTCTTTGACTCCCCCTTAAGTTGATACCAATACCGATTTGATAGTCCAATTATCGTCACAAGATAATCATCTTTAGCAACATTACCTTTACCTTTAAGTATCATTTTACGTCATCTTAACGAAACGAGTGTTCATCACCATGATTACCACAATATTCTGACCATCTTCATCATCAGAACCATCAAAATCTTTACTTTTACGATCACCGTCATTATCATCATCATGCTAACCATCATAAGCATCATCATCATCATAATCACCATCATCAACATCACCATCATCGTCATTATCGTTCTCATCACCACCATCACCATTATCATCATCATCATCATTGTCACCATCGTCAACACTGTCGTCATCACCATCGTCATCAATCATTACCGTAACCATTATTATTATCACCAAAACTTTGACCAATAACTGACCATCCACAACACTTTCCACCACTGTGTGCTATTGTCATTGCCTGTACCAAAAACATTATTTTCTTGACTGGTGAAGCACGATGGAGAAGTAAAGCCTTTTTTCCACTAGGCGGAATTTTCCGCGCAGAGCGGAAATTTCTTTTGTGTTTTACAATTAGACACGCTCTATTGAACACAAGACAAAGAAAAATTTCGCTCCGTGCGGAAAATTCCGCCAAGTGGAAAACAGCCTTTAAGAACAAAAAAATTTTTGGAAGAAAGCGAGCATCACAATGCAGAGTGGGTCTACAGTCAGAACTAGTGTAAAAGCAAATTATAATATTGTCGCCTATAAGTATAAACTTCGAAAACCTCGCTATGTGGTAAAGCGTATAGAAAGGACTAGTACTGGTATGATAAAAATTGAAGCTCGTCCGAATCTTCAAAATTTTTAACATTGTTGAATGATTTGAAATCGCACGATTAAATTGAAGAACCAAATGAAACATAATTTCAGATGCATGAGTTGATTTTTTAACGTATCCGTATTTAGTTAAACATTATTTATATCTCAATGTTATTGATTAACTGCAATAGATATACAGTATTTACTCGTATAAGCGCTTATTTAAATTTCGGACTTTTTGGTGCGGCGCTTATTCGAGGGCCACTTATGGGTTACACTTTAATGGCGTGATCTTTTTGGATTAAAGTTCTTGCAACTGTTTTGAGTGCTGGTTCCTACCTGTTTAAAGCAGCCGTGCACTGTTTCGTTTGTGAGAGTCCAAGAACTATATAGATACATTACAGGAGGTCATAAGTTCAGCTTTGGTTTGTTCCTAACTCCTTATTTTTAATTTTTATTAAAATATGATTCTCAGTTTTTTGAGAGCTATATACAAGTAAGTTCGCTCTAAAACTTGCGCACTGCATAAATTTCTTACCAAGGTATGAATCAACATAGTTTTCGACGAAAGTCTGTAGTGTGCTGTTATCAATGCCTCTTAGTGGAAAGGCGCTAGCTTGAACCGGAGCTGCAATTGAAATCGACGAGTATGTTAAAATATAAAGAACTTTTTCTGTTTTTTTTTTAATTTGAGTTTTTTCATTACATAGATGAGATTGAAATTTTTCTTCCTTGAATGGCAGTACTTTTGAAATCAATAACGAAGTAGTCATAATATATTTGTCATTTCAAGTTAAGACATAACGGCAAAAGATAACCAGGGCATTTTTCGACTGACGAAAGTGAAAAAACTAATTTTTAAGGCCTCTCATGAGTTTCCACTTCAAAAACAGAAATGCAAATGTCTAACAGGGAAGGACATTATTTATAACTCAAAACCAGATCCGTAGACGTGGAATGATAACCATTAAGTTAACGCGACTCTCCTGTTCATTACCAATAGCACATTAGAAATTAAGCTTAATCAATAATTTTTTTGATATTATCTTAGTCAAGAATGATAACGATAAAAAAGCACTACGTTTCGACCTCTTCGAGGTCATTTTCAAGTGAAGTAAAAGGCATAAAATTAGAATAAATCCCCGGCGGATAAAATATGCTAAAATTCTAAACAATAAAACCGTAAAAGCTATTATCTAAAATACATAATAGGTTAGAACAATAAAACAATGATAGGTCTTCTAAAAGATATAACACAATACAACTGGAGTTAATAAGTAAAATCTATGTAAAAAGTTTAGCGCGAATAGAATCGCACTGTTTGTTCAATGATGGTTTTAGTTCTCTAATATAAAACATTTCATAAATAAGACAATCCAGTGAGATTTTTTTAAAATTCTAAAATGGTCGGAAATGTTATTTGTAACAATGCCGTGTCCTTTGAATTGATATGTTTGCCAATCTCTGAGGTCTTATGCTCTTCAATGCGTTGAAGAAATTAAGCTGTGTACTAATATTCCTAATCAATAAAGCTTTGCTCAAACAGGAGCAGACATAAAATAAAATAGTAAGATTAACTCGACGTTTCGGCATCATCTCGATGCCATCTTCAAGATTAAAATATTCAATGCAAAATACTTAATGCAAAAAGAGATCGTCATCCATTTACAGACACTATGAGAGCAAACACAAGGGCAGAATTCCAGAGAAGTTTTTAGATCATTTTAAGGTTCTGGCAAAATTTTATCTTGAAGATGGCATCGAGATGATGCCGAAACGTCGAGTTAATCTTACTATTTTACTGTACAAATATTCGCTATTTTATTTTTACGAAAATTGATTATCCTTGATAAATGATGTATAAATGCAATAACAAGAGCATGGCTTAAGGACTTAATTCCTACGTACTTGCGCAGTATCGGTCACATCCATCGAAGCAACACTTTTTCCCGTTGGTACAACCTGCGTCATCATCGCACTTGTGGTCCCTAACAGGAGAACATGCTTTTCTCGGCTGAGGAGTTGGACAAACCGGTTGCAAACGTGGAAGAGGTCCTGTTGAGAATAAACTATTAGCTTCATTTTGCAACTGACGTGGAAATTCAGCATTTAGAGTGAACTCTCTCTACGCAGGAAACCACCCGAAGGCGAACAATGAATTTGGTACCTACCCGTTCAGTCCTTGTTTTTCTATAATAAATTCTCTCAAAGGCGGTCACCTCCCTAAGGAAGGCAATGAATTTGGTCCCGAGTCCGCTTTAGCGAGAGCACACTGTAAATGCCTTTGAATCCCTATGGATGGGACTTAAATCCATCAACAGATACTCATTTTAACTGGAAAAGCTCAATGAGGACCGATCTTTGAAAGTCGAGTAACATAACGACAAACTAAAATATATCAATAAGCAATATTTATGAAGCATCAGATTCTTATTCTTGTGAAGATGACCATTAGTTTATTAACCTTGAATTGATCTAAGAACATGTTTGATAGCTTTGAGTTTTGTCACATGGCAAAATTGCAAGTTTGAACTTTCAATTCAGTTCTTTAATTTCATTTTGCGCGTTTATTGTATATAAGTAAGTAAGTAAGTAAGTAAGCAAGTATGTTAAGTAGCAATGATACAATTGTCAGCATTTATCGTGAGTGACGACCATAAAAATATGACTTGACTGCATTTGGTAACTTACCTACATACTTTGTTAGGTACGACAGTACAGTCTCCTGCAGAGTGGCGTTTGTGAATGATTGCAAGAACAAGCATCTTGTGTTGTTGTATGTATAGCCTAACATCAGTGTTTCTTTTCATGCAACATGCAAAAAAGTTGATACATTCATGCAAACTATTAAGGCATGCATTAAAACAACTTATCCATCAATTTATAAAAATGTAAGTCGATGGTTACAACGTTATGTTTTTATATGGTCAAACTAAACGTCCAAACATTCTTAAGCGATCAAACTTATATAGATATTTATCAAACTCCAAGTAATTTTACAGTTTTTTCAAGAACGTACGCATACGGAACCAAACGGGGAGGAACAAACCCAACATTATTTGCTTTAACATTAATTGCAAACATTCATTGTAACAACCAAACTCATTAGTTTCTTCACCTACAAAAATTGGTTCTGCATACATTAGCCCTTAAATACTGTGACTAAAAACGTAAAATCAAGGAGGTCGAGAATGGATTGCTCATTTTGTTATTTTGGTAAAATATTCGACAAAAACATTCCCTTAATTAAAATTGTTAAATTCAATACATTTTTTATGTATTACCTAGAGGAACTTTAGTTTTCTTATATTTAAGCTTCAACTTTATTTATAAGCCTCCCTGTGGGTTTTTCAAATTTTTATTACAAGTGAATACAGGGTTCAACAGTAGGTAACAATAGTTTGATTATTGTGTTTTGACATTAATATATTGAAATCGTAAGTAGTTCCATATCGACTAATTATATATACTATAAAGTACTGCCCCACCAACTATCAAACGTCAAACTTGTAAATTGCTACCATGGCTAGCCATAATGGTTATTGTAACTAACTTTTACCAATTTTCCTGCTATAATCATGTTTTCCTAAACTGCTGTCGGTACTTGGTCTATGTCTGTTTCTATCTATGTCTACGTCTATGTCTATGCCTATGAAAAAGGGTTTAACTTGACAAGAATTTTCCATCAACTATATTCCATTTTCTAAGGTAAGTGAACTCATTTTGTGCTTTTACCGTTACATCACCTATCACCTATCCTCCTCGTGCCATCTGGCACGTAGGGCCTCCACAGAGCGCTTCCACCCTTCTCGACTGGTTGCTTTAACCCGCACTTCATCCCGTGTTCGCCACCCAGCCTGACTCCTTTCCTTCTCTAAATTTAATCGCCACGTAGTCTTAGGTCTTCCTCTTCTTCTCTTTCCCTCTGGTGTCCAGGTCATGACGGCACTGCAATCATTGTTCCGATCTTTCCTCAAAATATGTCCAATCATTTTCCATCTTCGTGTTCTTACTTCTACACTCAGCGGCATAGCGCATGCTTTGTCCAGCCGCTCCTCTGTGTTAATTGATCTTGCCATCTGATGCGCAGAATTCTTCGCAAACACTTGCTTTGAAACACGTCTATTCTTTTGTCGTCCCCCTTTAATTATTCATATTTGCAGCAAAATAGCAAAACAGGTATCAGTAGAGTTTGTCCTCCTCGAGATGTTATTGGAACTCCAAATTCTTTTAAGTCTAGAGAATAACCCCCTTGCTTTCGACAGTATTCTTAAGATCCTTAATGCTATCACCTTCTTTTCAAACTTTTTCACCCAAGTACGTAAACTCCTAAACGTCTTTAATATCCTGACCATTGATGGCTATCTGCCCTTGCTGCTTTTCGTTAATTCTCATTACTTTTGTCTTCTCACGATTTATTCTGAGCCCTACACCTCTAGCCTCCTTATCAAGTTTTGTTGTTTTTTCTGAATATGTTGTCTAGCAGAAGAGAGTAGTGCTATATCATATGCAAGGTATAAATCATCCAGTTTCGTTGTGAGTTTCCATTTTGTGCCATTCTCGCCTTGATCAACTGTCATTCTCATTATCCAATCTATTACAATCAAGAACAAAAACCCTGACATGTTGCATATTTGTTTGACGCCGATCTTAATACTAAACCACTCGCCTATTTCTCC
Organism: Isaurus tuberculatus; assembly: GCA_025447995.2. Classification (NCBI taxonomy): domain Eukaryota; kingdom Metazoa; phylum Cnidaria; class Anthozoa; order Zoantharia; family Zoanthidae; genus Isaurus; species Isaurus tuberculatus. The sequence goes on along the minus strand of JAOEHV020280668.1, from coordinate 4,656 downwards.
CTGATCCTCTACACCACACTGGAAATCTTCATAAAAGAACTTCACTATTCGCACAATCTTCTCCGGAATACCATACCTTTGGGAGTTGACCTACAAACTTTCGCGATGGATAGAATCGAACGCCTTTTCGAAGCCTATGAAGTTTACATAATTATAGGGTTGCTTGCCACTGATTCACCTGCTCTATATTATTCCGCAAGATGATTACCTTGCCTGTTCCTTTCTCAACCTTTCATCAACTCCATTCCTTATTCTATCAGTCACACAGTTTTTGCATTCTTTCAAGTTTCCCTTCTTTGGTAATTTTATAATTAGCCCGCGTTTCCAAGGCACTGGGATGGTCTCAGATCATTGCCGAAAATTCTATGTCCGTCTTCAGTAATTCAGCTGTGATGTTGTCAATTCCAGGCGCCTCCCGTTCTTAAGCTTCTTAACTGCTTCCTTTACCTCCTCCTAACTTGGTTCATTTATAGCTATCTCTTCGATCATTACGTCTAGGTCAAACTCTGTTTCCTTCTCTCACGTTACTGGGTTTGTTAGCTGCTCTCTGTTTAACACTTCTTCAGTGTTCTGTCTATCTCCCTTGAACTTCTTTCCTTGCACTAAGAAGGTTCTCCTCTTTGTCTAGAACTGCAGCACTATTCTTTGATCTCTCACTGCATAGCGTCTTTGTTAGTCCGAATGTTCTCATGTGCTGGCTTCGTGTAGCCTCTTCCGCCACGCCTGCAATATTCTCCATCCACTTCTTCTAGTCTTTTTTCAAGTTTCTCTTTACTTCCCTGTTCTTATCCAAGTATTTTACTCTAAGCTATCCCTTGATTCTTTCTGACCGAGTACTTAATATCTGTTATTGATTCCCTCTCTTTGGTCTACGAGACTCCAAGACCCTCCACTGATCCATGGCTTTTCTTCCTCCGAGGTCTTCGCAAAATAGTCTGTGCAACCTCTGTGTACGCTTTCCTCATTACCTAGAAATCTCGTTCCACTTCATCTTCCTTCGCTGCTGCTCTCTCTTCTTCGAGGGCTTGATGCATATTTCGCAACATGATGTTAAACACTTTCAGCACATTCACATCTTTCAACTTGGATATATCATGCTTGATTCCACTGCTACTCATTTCCACTATCCTTTTTAACTTCAAATGAATGGTAGTACACAAAAGATAATGGTCACTTCCGATGTCTGCTGACCTGTAGACTCTTGTGTCTTGCACCGAATAGCTGAATCGCTTGCAAATTAGAACGTGATCTATCTGATTTTTGGTCTTCCCATCTGGAGAGATCCACGTTGCTTTATGAATGGTCTTGTGTGGGAATAAACTTCCTGTTATGACTAGCTCCTTCATGTTGCACATTTCACATAACCTTTCACCGTTATCGTTTCTCACTCCTAGCCCATGCTTGCTCATCACTCTTTCGAAGTCCCAATTTTGGTCCTCCAGTGACACAACATATCTCGTGCATTTCTTGCATCTAAAACATCTTGCAGTCTCATATAGAACTCATCCTTTACATGCTCATCTGCATCTTCCATTGGTGCGTAAATGTGTATGATCGACCGTCAGATTGATGTTCTTGGAGTAACATCTGTCTTGAATTGGAGTCCATTCCATTAGAGCTGCTGCCGCACTTTTGGACATAAGTGTACCTACTCCTTCCCTGTGCTGGTTATCATAGTCCTTTCCACAATAAACTATGGTCTCGCCATCTGCGAATTGCATCTTCCCTTGCCCAGTCCAGCGTGTCTCACTGATACCCATGGATGTCTATACCCCTCCTGCTCATTTTTCTTGCTGCCTGGGCCACATTGCCACTTTTGTACATGTTTTCACGTTCCAATTACCTATCTTCATGGTTTGTTTTGGATAAACCAATGGCCTTATCAGCCCGGAAGCGTCTCGATGGCTTTGGCTCCCGTGCGTCACGAAATCTCTCTCATGAGATGCGGAAACGGCATCCCCTCTATGTGGTAAATTTGCTCTGCTTCTGCTTTATGTAATGTATTGCTTTTTATGTGAGAAGGTTAACGTAGAGGACCAGGGGACCATTCTTCGTCTAGCCGTTACGTTTCAATCTTTTTGGCATGAGGGACCCTACCAGGAGTCTAAGACTCCAGCCAACATAGGTCTAGAGGTCACTGGGACATGCAAACCGCCCCACCACGATATGGTGGTGATCCCATCGGGATTCCCGACCGTTACATAGATTTTATATAATGTCAATCTAAGGAAATTGTCCTTCAGTAGCATATTAATTATAAAATGTAATAAAAGTTATTATTTCCATTAACTACAATCGTTATTCAACATTTTTATCATTAACTTTGTTGGTGTCAATAAAATTTTGCTCACACAAATGCTCGAAACAGCAAAACTACTTCCCTAAAAATCATCTAAGCAGAGATTAAACTGCAAGTTTTGTTATTTCACAAGGAAAATCACGTTAATTATTATTAGAATTTATTATCGATTTATAGTATAAAGTAGCATAGTAATAACAAACACTGCACTTGCAGTTTTGTTAAGAAATTATCAAACGTGCACCTTGACCTTGAAAATGAATCTTATTTCTTTACGTTGCTACTGACCCGACCGTTTTAGTTATTTCAGTAGCCACACACACGTCTCTTCTTCATCTCTTTTTGAAACTGCAATCTTATATCTGTCTTGTACAGAATTACCAACATGGTATTCAACAAATGCTATACATGTGTGTAAAAATGCTATATTTAAAAGTTGAACAAACAGAATCTAGTCTAAAATGCCTTTAACTTACCGATTTGTTTTTTCACGTATGAAGACATGAGTTCCTCAAACGTAGTATTTGAGAATAGTTTGAGGAATGGGAGTCCTGTTTCATTTCGAGCATGCCAGGGTTTTGTTTTAAATGTCTCTGTACATGCAAGTTAAATTAGTTAGCTCTTACGTAGGATAAGTCAGTTTAATACTTAAAGACAATTTACTTTATTGCTTATAACGTATATTTACCATACTTAAATAAAACGAATCCTTATTAATTAGACTGATAATGATTATATTAAAAAAATAAATAATTGTAACATAAAGTTATCTTCAAAGCATATAACAAAAAAACTATCGATCTTTAAAGCTTTTCTTTCAGAATTGAAATTCGACAACAATGGAAGAGCAATGTTAATGTATTACTTACGGTAGGTTTATTGTTTTAGAAAACGACCTTAAGTTCAAGTGTTGCTTTAAACCTAAGTCGAAACAACAAATTAAATAATTAACTTCTCTATAATAAATAAGTTTTCGTTATAGCATGAAGCAAACGCGTTCCTGAAAAGGTAAGAAGGTCCTCCTAGTGATTTATTAAAGTCTAAACTTTTTGCTGCAAATCTAACACTTGAAGAAATATATGAAAGTAAAATAATCAGTTTGCTATATGCTATAGTTTAGTACACACCAAGATAGCTATCGGTGTAGCCTTTGACAAGAACTTCTATTGTCCTGTTGCTAACGTGTACCTCTCTCGTAAGTGGTGAAAAGGTTGGTTGAATGGGAGCTGTAAAACAACATGCATGCACTCTACTAAAACTTATTTCAACTCTTAGTATAAATATAACGCACACTATTATTACTAAAGTGAGTATACTTATATTAGTTATAGGTACAAATAGTAATTATGATATAATGGATTAATCATTAAGGTTATAAAAGAGATTCTAGTGACTTTCTCCATGATATAACACCAATCTATCTCTAAAAAGATGCTACTCATTGATTGAACTAAGACATGAAACTTAAAGTTGGATGAAGTCTTGCTAAATAACCTGTTTACTTGCACTCGGGTTGTCTCGGGGAGGGGGGGGGTAACTCGAGGGATAGGCTCAAAAACGGCCCTGTTTCACATGAGAAACTCAAAACTGAGTTTTCTCGAGAATTTGTGCTGTCTTCCCGTTCATGAATAGTGCGCTTGCGCACATTAAAAACGTTGTCCCTACCTTCGAGACAACTCAGGTAAAACCCTTTACATGGAACACGATGACTCTACTATTAAGGCTATTCTTATCTTCGAAATTAATCTTCGAGTTAATCCTATCCCCGAGTTGTCTCGGCTATATCTGAACGCCTTTATTATTCCATAGATATATCAAATTAAAATTTCGCTTGGCCGCAATAATGGCCAAATCACAGGAAACCCAACTGTCCGATATAATTAGCCTAAAGTGCACAGGTTGTTAGTTTAGAGTTAAAGCTTACGAACTTCAAGAGAAAGACAAACTAGGCAAGACTATTTGCTGAACCGCTGCGCATGATCATTACTACGAAAAATTTTGGCCATGTTTTCAATCCACTTACAGACACAAAGCCTGTCACCACATGCATCGGAACAACATTTCTTTAGCACATCCCCCGTCATTATCACACTCGTGGTCTCTTTCAATTGGACATTCCCCAACAATAGGGAAGTTTGGACAAATCACTTTGAGGCTTGGGAGAGGTCCTGTACAAAAGCATGCACTTATAAAAAAGTTATCACAAACTAAATATTACTTATTAATTTTAATCGTTCTTGTACAAACTATTGCTTTTATAAAGTATTATTATCAATACTCGTGGCCAAATGACAAACTGCCCTCTGTAAAACTCGCCATTTTGCAGGCCAAACGGTAAATGAGCGGGCTGTAAATGC
>JAOEHV020280573.1:0-12033 GCA_025447995.2 Isaurus tuberculatus | reverse complement strand
CTGGTTGGGTATATGCTAACGTAATTATTCACCTCAGTGTCGGTGAAAGCCAAGTATATTCACCTCGCCGCTTTCGCGTCTCGGTGAATATCCTTGTCTATTCACCTCCACTTCGGTGAATAATTACTCAATATACCCTTGTATACGTGTGTCATGAGAGCGCTTTGAGTCTTTGTTCGTCTTACCTCGTCCATTCTTCGTAATAAAGTTTTTCACTTGAAGCAATACGATAAGCAAGGAGTTCTCCGTTTTTATTATTACAGTTATTATTGTTATTATTGTTTCCTTTAATAAATACATTGGAGAAAATCGTTTATGTTTTTGTTGATCTTTGCAGTACATGTTCGGTGCCTTGAGAGACTGTGTTCCAGTCTTACAGCGGGTGAAGCACGAATCATCACCTCAGGTCATGTTGGACGCGTTTGAGAAAGAAGTCATGAACGAACTGACTGAGGTACTTTTATGGATTCACTCAATTATTTATTTTTTCTTCTCCAAATACACAGTCGACTCCCGATTTAACTCGAACCCACGCTAACTCAAACCTCGCGCTAACTCGAACCAAAGTTGATTTTCCCTCGACTTCTGTAAAACATTTATAGTAATTTTATCCTCGGTAACTCAAATTTTGTTTTCACTTACAGCATCTATTGAGACCGCTGTGCAGAGATATCGAGACTGACCTTAGACTACACATTCACCAGCATCTACAGTTAGATGATAGAAACCCATTCAAGGTGATCATTGTTGTCCATATTTAGTAATACTTAGCCTGATAATTCTTCTGAATCTCCTGGATTCCATCGTTATCCACCAAAAGGTTAACTACCTTCCAATATGAATGGAGAGCCTTTCAGTTGTCCTAGCGACCTCCCTGGCAGGGTCCCCGCGGTCCGGGAAAAACCTGGAAAGTCAGGAAATTTGAAAACTTTTTCCAGGGTCATTGAATGTCAGGGTATTTTGTAAAAAGTCATTAAAAGTCAGAGACTTTTTTTTTGTAGGTGACTAGTTTACTGTGTTGCACTGTTAATAATTTAATATTAAAAGCGTTGATCTTGACGTTGTGTTTCATTGTTTTTTGTACGCGTGGATGGTATCTTTTAAGACAGTTAAGAGGCAATTTGGCCTAGTTTTTAAAGTGGACAGAAGTTAAAACACAGACAATCAAGGCCCTTGTAACATTCATTAAATTTTTACGGCTGGCAGTGCACCCAACCACGTTTTACTCGACGGTCCGTACTCGACTGCACGGTAATACAATCTACGCGACAATTTCAAAGAAAAAGTGACATTTTCAAGACTCGTGGCAGAATCAGTTTGTGCAATATAGTATTTTATCAGTTAGTTTTCAAAACCTGGAAAATCATGGAAAATTATTTATCTTGGTCAGTGAAAGTCGTGGAAAAGTTTCAAAATAATCATGGAAAGTCATGGAATTTTTATGCCAACACTGAGGGGGGACCCTGCCTGGTTCTTTCCTACGTCGTATGGCGGTTGTCTCTTTCTTTTTTGAGGAGAGGGTGGTGGGGAGGGGGGGGGGTGTTTTTTAAAACCATTATTTGGCACGCAATTTAACCAACACAGATTGAAATGTTTAGTCGTCACCGTAGGTAGAGTAAGAAGGTGATGTTCCGAGCGTTAACCCTTCGTCAGAACAACTGTGTTGCTAACGCTCGAAACCTCAGCTTCCTATTCTAGGTACCTTGATAATAAAACATTGCAATCAAGACTTAACTAAATCACATGTTTTACGTGAACCCTGGAATCAAGGATCTCAGAGACTCAAAACGCTTTAATTCCTTTTCTACAAATAACAAGATTTAATTGGTTCTTATGATTCTTGTATTTAATATCTTGCAGCTGATAAAGCTTAAATGTCCACAGCTACGATTACTTTGCTTTTTACCGTTTTGGTGTTCATTGCTTTTTATAATTTGATTTAAGAAAGTAAACTAGGATTGCCTTGAAATGCTTCTATCGATTGATACAGTTTGCTCGACTAAATTGTCAGTTAAATTGTACCGTAAAGTTTCGCTTTTTTGTTTGTTTTGTTTATAGGTTGGTCTGAAGGACTTATCACAGTTTTTGAAGGTTCGACCATTCCGGTTTTTTGACAGATTTGTCGATATTCGAGGTAAATTAGAGTCATCTTGGACCATTACTCTATTTGATGTAGTCTTTATCTTTTAGGGTAGAACTTCTCTTATTTACGTTGTATTACCACCACCTTACACTTATGTCATGTAGTATACAACTAACTGAATCCTTTGAACAGCAATTCTTGTTACGCATTAACTAGCTAAAGTGTTCCCACCGTGACACTTTAATCGTACAGTGCAGTTAAGAATATAACATCAAGGCATCTATTTTGTTTCAGGTCATGTCACGCATTATCTTGACACCACATTTTACAATCTCACTACTGTGGCCCTCCATGATTGGAAGACTTATGGCGAGATGAGAAATCTTGCGCGCCAGAAATATGGCCTGGTTATGACAGAATCCCACTTGCCCAGCCAGACTTTAGAACAAGTAAGGTTCTGTTTTTTTACTATAGATAGTTAGAAAGCTAGCTTAAATTTAGACGTGTAAAAGAGGCGTCAGCTGGCGCAGTTTGTAAGATCTTTGCCTTCCATAGAATCTTCAGGTCGATTCCCGTTCTGCAGAGGTTTGAACATTCTTTAGTGTGTAACTTTAGTTTCCACATTTATCTATCCATCTCAACGGAGTCAGTATAATTTGAACCAGCTTCTCTTGGAGCTATCGTGAGATAGAACAATGTCACGCCCAAGGGAAATTTAAGACTCTCATCATCTTAACAATACAGAAACCAGAATTAAGAAATGGTTTCAATGAGCGTTTCGGAAAAGTATTTACTATTTAACTACCTTGCTAAGGCAATTTGGAGCATTGCTAACTGCAAAGGCCCCATACCCTTGGCTCTTCCCTTGAGCTGATTTAGAGAACTAAACCGTGTTGAGGCTGTCTAGAATCCTACACCAATAAAAAAAAAAAATACCTATTTAACGTCTTTACACGCAGGGAGTGGTTGCCCAATCTCCCTAGCCAGAGGCTAATGTTTAAGCGGTCGACGGCACAGATTTTGCCGTGAAAGTCGATTCTAAGGAGGGAGGAAAACCGGAGATCCCGGAGAAAAACCATCAGAGCCAGATTTAGATTGACAAATCTTAGCCCACGTGTGAACCCCAGGATTCGAACTCGGGCCCGTAGTGGTAGGAGGCGTGGGTGATAACCACTAGGCCAACCTGACTCCCCTATACACCAACCTGACTCCCCTATACACCAACCTGACTCCCCTATACACCACTCCTTCATCTGTTGCCCATAGAATACATAATCAAGATTCAAGAACTAGTTAGCATTCAGCTAAATTTTCTTTTACGCGTAGATCAACTCTACATTGTATCTATAACACGCTCACTCCATTGCTCACTCTGCAGGGTTTGGATGTACTGGAGATCATGCGCAATATCCACGTGTTTGTATCCCGGTATCTGTACAATTTGAACAACCAAGTAAGTTATTCCTATGGTATTTTAACTTGTCAATAATGTCCACATTATGCTGTAAATTAAGAGACCTTTATCTTAAGATGTTGTTTGATGCTGTTTTCGTGGCTAGAGAGGGAAATTTAGGGTGCTAGGAGCAATCATTAGTGTGATTGTAAAAAAAAAAACGGAAAAGTTGGAAACTCCAAACGGCCAAAGATAGCAACAGCCTGAAACAATTCACTTCCAAAGTCTTCCACTCGCCATTATGGGTAACCGTCGAAGTATAATCAGCTTGATGTCATTTTTGTGTTTGAATTTTGTTTTATACAATATTTGTTAATACTAGTCATTGTTTGGACTGGAACTTTCTAGAAATTATGAAGTCTTTTTTGAAATCTAAACATCTTGTTTAATAACGTGCAAGCGTCAAGTTTGATAGTGCTATCTACTTGCCTTTTTTCGAGATTTGGCTAAAAGTGTATAGTTTCGGTTTTTGTCTTTCCGTTTGAACAAACAAAACATAATGAATCTCTTGAGAATCGTTCTGTTTTCTTTCAGATCTTTGTTGAACGAGCGTCAAATAACAAGCATTTAAACACGATCAATATCCGTCATATCGCCAACTCCATCCGCACTCACGGCTTTGGAATTATGAACACAACCGTGAACTTCACATATCAGTTCCTACGGAAGAAATTTTACATTTTCTCCCAGTTTTTGTTTGATGAACACATTAAAGCGAGGTTAATCAAGGTTGGTTAAACCCAGGAGTTATAGTTATTATCTTGTAAGGTAGCCCGGATTAGAACAGTCCTGAGAGGAAAGTTTTTGACTTGGTATCATCACCATTATAGTTATCATCACTACCGTCGTGATCACCATCATCACCATCGCCATCTTCATCACCATCATCTTCATCATCATCACCATCACCATCATTATCGTCATCATCATCATCATCGTTATGACATCACCATCATCATCATTATCATCACCGTCATCATCATCATCGCCATCATCATCATCACTATCATCGTCACCATCATCACCATCATCATCGTCACCAACACCGTTAGAAATCGACAGGAAGAAGAAACTGCGTGTTTTTCCTTCAAATCGAGCTGTGTTTGTCTTTATCATTGCCATCATAATCTTTGTCAACATCACCATCACAATCATCATTGCCATCGTCACTAACATTATCATCATGTTTTTCCTCTTTCTCATTGTAGGACGCACGTTACTTTAGAGAAACCAAGCAGGAAACAGACCAAAAGTATCCGTTCGAGAGAGCCGAGAAGTTCAACAAAGGAATACGTAAGCTGGGGTTAACTCCTGACGGTCTGACGTATCTTGATCAGTTCAGAATGCTTGTTAGCCAGATTGGTAAGAATGGCTTGCGTTTAAGTGGGCGTATTTGCGTTTATGTAAGCGTAAGTTCCGAAAAGCCCAAAACAATAACCTTCTCCAAATAAATGTGGCCTCATAGATCTTTAGATATTACTTTAAATGTACTTGATAAACAAAGCAGTTCGTGGAGAGTCCTTGAAATGTAAAAGATTAGCATTTGTCCTTGATAGAAGTCATTGATTTTGTTCAAATTAGCCGTTAAAATTTGCAAATATTCCTGAAGATTGAAAAATAGATGCCAATTTTGGTCATGGCTGGAATGTTTACTCAAAACACAACCCGTGGATAACGTGGCCTTATTTATTTTTTTCTTATTACTTCGCAAATTGCGACTACATAGTCCTGATGAATTAAAGTCATGATATTTCAGATTATGTATGAGATTAAAGATCAATAATATTACGGCAATTAAAAGTAACAGTTAAAATTATTAAACTGTTTTCGCCGTTTCTCATGAATAAAAAGTATATTGTTTCTTAGGTGATAAATAATCCTCGAAAAAATGCCAATATTTCTATGAACCATAATATGTATTCTGTTTAACTTCATTGAAGGTAACGCCATGGGATACATTCGTATGATACGCTCTGGAGGTCTTCATTGCTGTAGCGATGCTATAAGGTGAACAAATTACTCCAGGCCAGAACTTGAACATTTTGATAATAAAAAATTCCGAATTTTCAGCCCTAAAAACCAACCTTTTTCGTTAAACTCGATCAAAGTTACTCCATTCCAAGAATTTATTTAAAAAAGGTTAAACAATCCTTAAAAACTTTAAAGAAACTCCTGTAAAAAAATTGATTACCGCACGAAATCGAGGTTAAACAAAAACAAGATGGCCGGCGCTTTTTAAAAACACTTTGCACGGTCAGCAACTTCCTGCAGTTTAGGATGTCCCTTCGTGATAACGGATTTATCCTGACTGACAGTAGTCTTGGTCGTCTTGACGTCTTTGACGTCCTGTAGTATAAAAACTGTCAATGACGGTTTATGGTGAGGGTGACTGTTTGACAGTGTTCAATATTTGGACGAAAATACAGTCATAAGATCCCATTTGACATTGAAGATATACTTGAAAAACCACTCCTGGTTCAAATAAAGCGATTTCGTGCTTCTTTTTAGAGCCCATTTCAGTTTAAAGTAATCTGATTTGGCCCCGTCTTTGTGTAGATTCGTCCCAGATCTTGAGGACATTGTTTCGTTTGAGGAACTTGTCAAAGTAGAAGGCCTTTCAGAAGAGGCTCACCAAGGTGCAAGGTAGGACGGACGTTATAATATGCTGTAGATTCATTAATAATATTAATAATAGTATTAACAATAGAAGTAATGATAGTGATAACAATTACGAAAAGGAAAAGTTGATCTTCCTTGAAGACGACATGTTTGCGCCCGCGATCTTAAACCGCATTAAAGCCTGACGTCACAATGTCAAGTTGTCAAAATCCACTGACCACGAAACCCTCTTGGATATCATTTTCTACTAGTTTAGTAATTTCACGGAAAAACAGCAAAGAAAGACAGAAAGAACGAATAAACACAGTGTGTGATTATCACGAGCCCGCGATAAAAAGCAATCTGGCTTCTTCAGTTGCAACTGATTTGCTCCATTTGGGATTGATCTCTAAGGGCATTGATGGCTAAATCGCTGTAAAAGCACATTTTCAGAATCCCAATAGATATAGTGTTGAGGGGTTTAGCTGTCCTTTGAATTTTAGAGTTGATATAAGTACTATCTTCAAGCATGATGCACACGTGCCTTAACTTGGTTTATCTTTCTCATTCCTTATTCCTTATGAGGAGCAGGGGACCACAGGAATTTCCCGCCAATAAACGTGGCTTGAACTAGCTATCACCTTGACCATCATCATTTAAGCATCTTTCAGTTCCTTTTCTATAACACGAACACATCAATGTCAAAAACCCCAACTAGTAAGAACCAAACCGGGTGAATATTCACAAACGTGGTGGAGGGATCACTAAGAAAAATCCAGAGGGTGGTCAGAGTGAGATTTGAACCTGGGCACCGGCACTCAAACCTTTTAAATACGTTTTCTTGCTTTAATGCTGTAATTGTGTTGTATTAGTTTTGCGTAAGAAACATTTCTAATAATGAACTGGCTTTATAGGAGTCTTGATACGGCAATCGACAACTTGTCGAAGAACTTCTCTGGTGCTGCTGATTATTTCAAGGTACGTATTACTTTCGGTGTGATGATGATTTTTTTTCTTTTCTCCTCCTTGTTTTTAAAGAGCAATAACAACAACAACATAAAAACTTATCCAGTAACGTTATGGCAAAGATCAAACAGTATTTTAATGTGATGGTAAACGTCGCGGTAGTAGTGCTAATAGTGGTAGTTGTGGTGGTGGCGATGACGATGGTGGTGATGATGGTGATAATGACGATGATGATGGTGATAATGACGATGATGATGATGGTAATGATGATGGTGATGGTGGTGATGATGATGATGTCGGTGATGATGGTGATGATGGTGACGGTAATGTTGGTAAAGATGGTAATGATTGTGGTGGTGGTGTTGCTGATGTTGATGGTGATGACGGTGGTGATGATAGTATTATTAGTACTTTTATAATTTTTTTCGTATCTTGGAAATTTTTTTTCCTTTCTCGATACTTACAAGGTTTTTTCCTGTATTGCAGCTTCTTGTTGATGTCTTTGCACCGGAGTTCCGCGATGCAAAAAACATTCATTTGAGACATTTCTACATCATTGTACCTCCATTGGTAAGAAATAAGAACTTAATATTGTTAGAGGTTGTTGAAATTTTCTTTCTGTATACCTTCCCAACAAGACGTGCCTTCCCAACAAGACGTGCCTCTGCACATGATATCCATCACTCGCATTTCGATGTTACCTGGCTCGTTTAGCTTTGCAATACCAGTATCAACAATTTAATAAGAGTCTTTATTGTATTTTTATTAATAATAACATTCAAAGTAATTCGCGTACCTAGCTTGTCAGAGGGGACTTTCACAATTTTCCAACGGTTAGCTTAAAAGTCTTTCACTGTTCGAAGAAAATTCAATAGTTTTAGCAGCGATTTGTTATGATCTCCTCTCCTGTTTAAGACGAAATATCTTCTTGTATGAAATTTTCTTCTTGAGCAGACTCTCAATTTTATTGAATACATGATGAGTTGCAAGGAAAAACTTAACAAGAAAAACAAAGTAGGAGCAGCTTTTACGGATGATGGATTTGTTATGGGTAAGTGTTTTACAGTCTCAAGCAAAAATATTACAGAAGAAATAATTAAAGTTGTTTAGAAATTGATTGTGTCATTTTTTGCTCTTGATCTAAAAATATTGACCCTTGGAAAATTCCGCTTCGCAGTCTATTTGTGTTGTGGAAGGCTGACTCACTCTCTTATATTTTTTCATAATCAAGTTAAATCTATTGGGATTCTAAGAATTCGTTTTTATAGTGTGGTGCTTGTTAATACGAACAAACTTTAAGAAAAAGCTCAGGCTGAGATTTGCTTTAGTTGAGAAGATGTCCAGGGCATTTTGTCTCCACTGATTTAATGGGCCCCAAAGTATTGACGGGAAATTTTATTCATCTGAATGGCCTGTTTTTTTGGGAATAAATTGTAGTTGAGAAACTAGCTACTCTACCGATTGAAACTACAGTCAAAGCTAGCTTAGGGAGACCAGATCTGATTCGCCAACGAAATGAACGAAAACCTTCGATACACTGGTATCATGGCAACATCCCTTGGGTCACTGTACGGTCAGGTGACTAACGATCACGTGATTGCCACCAGGTACGGCTTATATTCTCAAGTTGCTGGATCAGTACCACGAGTTTGACTCGCTCCACTGGTTTCAGTCCGTTAGGGAAAAGTACGCCAGGGAAATGGTAAAACATTTAAACTTTTTTTTTATTTTCTCGATGTTTTTAGTTTTTAAAATTTAACGAATGTAGGGGTACCTCCTCTGGGAATTGACTTCTCTACCTTTCCATGCAAATTGCTGACTTTATATATTGTGTTTTTTATGAAACTTTCATTGGTAAGTTTAGGAAAAAACACGACAGTGTTAAAATGATTAAACATGTTTTAAAGGCTAACTTTTTCCCAACATCGGTTGGGCGGAAATTTCTTTTGTGTTTTACAATTAGGCACGCCCTATTGAACACAAGACAAAGAAAAATTTCGCTCCGTGCGGAAAATTCCGCCAAGAGGAAAACAGCCTTAGCACTTGAAATATCAGCTTCGAACTCTACTTACGGCGATGATTTACTAACTCACCAACGCATTTCAGTTTTTTTTTTTTAAAATCATTCATCGAGCATTTTGCACGTTTCTTGAGAGTGTCTGGTAAAATATTAATTAGAAGAAAAGCAATTCAAATAACTTAAATTAAACTTAGTATTTTTTTTCCTGTTAGCACGAAGTGAAGGCGTCTTTTGAGCGAGGTGTAAGAGATGAGAAGCTGCAACAAACCATGAACTTAACTCTTAAGAGACTCAGCACATATCAACGGGTCAGTTTGTATATTATTTTTATCCTTTTGTACTTATTTAAGAAACGAAATTCTATTGCAACTGCGCGCACGTAATATACTACTTATTAACCGAGAGTGAGGTCATTACAAGGAAATCTTAGACCGAGGCCTTGCAAGACAGAGGTCTGAGATGTTCGTGTAATGATCGAACGGACAAGGTTAACATAAATTATTTATTATGTGGACTTTAGTTTATTTTCGGAAGCAACCGAAAAAACACCGGAAGGTAATTTCCATATCCGCTTGCGCGCACGCACTCATTTCAAACAATGCGCACTCAGCCGATTTGGCAGTCACCTGAAAAACAGGCAAAAATGATTTCTTCAAAAATGAAGAGTCAAAAATAAATGTCAAAAAAAAATCAAAAAAAAAAATTCTTAATGACCGATCATTATGAAATGTCATAATGACCGGTCATTACACGGAAATCTCGCCCTCCCAGCAGCCAATCAGATTGCAGGAAACTATCTAGCCATACAAAAATTACCTATAGATTCAAATTAAAGTCTTGTTTCTAGTATATGTTTAATTCCAACTTTAAGTTTTAATTCCTATTCTAGAAGAACTGATAAGCGATATCTCGATGACGATATATTTCAAGTGTGTGAGAGCTCATTCTTTCAACTTTCTTTCCTTATGCAGGAGTTTGAGTTAGTCTACTTCTCCTTGAACAGTGCAAGAATTTTCTTTCGAGCTGATAAAACGGCTGAAGAAGAGAAGGAGGAGAAGGAAAAAACTAAAGAAGGTAAAAGTATCTAACGAGCGAACTAACCTCTAAAAACGGATCGAAATCAACCAAAAGCAAAACACTACTTGAGTCTAACAGACTATCATATCACCGCTAAACTGGCCAAACAGCAATGACTCTAATCATGGCTATCCGGCACAGGTGGTTAAAACGGACGATCATTCAACACAATGTTCTGAGCTGGGCTCAAACAATTTACATTGCAACGCGCTTTTGTTATCAGAGAGAGTTGTTTCGCGAAGTCTGTTGAATCTAATTGTTGATACCCTTTTAGCAGCAGGAGCACATATGGAAATGAGGCAAAAGTGTCGACAAAAATTCCCATATAAGCAGATTTTTTTGTCATTGTGAGATAATCTGCCGTAAGAATGAAAAAGCTGACGTTTCGAGCGTGAGCTCTTCGTTAGAGCATCAGCGTCACGTTCGAAACGCAGCTTCTTCATTCTTACGGCGATGATAATTTATTTATCAACACTACTTCAAGTTTGAGATAATCTGCACGGTGTAATTTACGCTTGTTCTCTCTGATATACAGGACCTACTTCGGAAGCTGAAAATGGCGCAAACCAAGGAGAAAGTACCGCCCCACCGTCTTGAAGGGACCTCAGATTCTCCCATAATTAGCCCGAGGGTCACTCAAAATATGACTTGCCCGACATTGGTTCGACTAACGTTGATTGAAAAAATGAAAAATAAACAGAGAATAAAATACTTAGTGATATTAACCAAAGATCGATCCGTTAAAAATGTAATAAATAAAATAGTATAAAGTTGAAAAGAAATTAAGTGTTAATGTGTCCTAAAACTGTTGTGGTGAAACGTTTATAAAGTTGTTACATAAGCTTTCGCCTTTTAATTTCATAGTAAGAGAAGAATATTCAACTTGTCCAAGATGTAGCTTTCACGCGGTCATGCATGCAAAAAACAAAAAAAAAGAACATTAAACAAGAGAGCGTCGAACAATGGTTGCTGTTTTTATTGTTTTTTTGTAATTGAATTTGTTTTGTTTATCTAATTAGTTCACAACTTTGTTCTTTCTATAGCTAACTTTAATTTCTTTCGCCTATTCCGTGAGGACCGTACCTCCAGTAGTAACATTGTTCATTGCTCTCTTGTTTTCTACATGCATGACCGCTTGTAACCTACCACTATAGTTTGGACGATTTGAATATTCTCATCTATTATAGTGTAGTTTAACTGCGAAAGCTTGGTTGTAAAAAAATTTATTGACGTTTTATACCAACAGTTTTAAGCGGCATAAGTTCGCATTCAGTTATTTCTAACTAAAATACGTTTCTTCCCTACTTCCCATAAAACAATTTTCGAAAAAATAATGGAAAGTATTTTTCTGCATTCTTTCAAACATGGCATAAAGTTTCTTGCATGGTCAATGTGGCTAAATTTGATTATTCTGAAACTACCATCACGGTTGGTCACACAATTTAAGCGAATGAATAAACAAATCGAGAAAAACGAAGTCAAATCTTGACTTCTGCGATACCCGAAGCTTAAATTTTTTGGAGTTCTCTTTCGCCTTACCAGGAAGATAGTTTACTACATCGTATTTTTGCTTTTATGTTTTTTTTATCATAATATTTGTCAGTGCATTATTAAGTTACTGTGTTCTATCTAATGTTTATTAATAAGATAACAATCCTTTGGATGGCATATTTGTTGTAGAAAAACTAGAAAATTAGAAACAGAAATAAAAGCAATATATTTTTATCTACGTAGTTGTGTGCTAATTTTGTTGCAAAGTTACACTCGAATTTGAATTAACTGTGCGGATTATATAAATAAACTAAGGGACGGACCATTAGAAAAGTTATAGGGGGG
>JAOEHV020280368.1:0-12033 GCA_025447995.2 Isaurus tuberculatus | reverse complement strand
CCTTGCAATAAGGCACTTTTAACTAAACACCTTGCAATAAGGCACTTTTAACTAAACACCTTGCAATAAGGCACTTTCAACTGATAATGTTGTCATAGAAATGAGCGACCACGTTGGGGCAGTTGGTAAACAAAAGAGACATTCTTTGATAAAGACAAAATATAAAACATATCATGTGATTACCTTTATAGACTACGTTTTTAACGCATATAGTTTCATTCAGCCCACAAACACCCTTGACATCATCAGGAGAGACACTTAATGTTTTTCTGTGAGATAATTAAAGTATCGTATCAAAAATAGGAACCCGTTTAAGCATGACCTTAAAATTCGGCTTTTAAAACTAATGGAAATTGAGGAGATGAATGTTGCTTTACACTGCTCAGAAGTTTCCAAATATCTCTCGTCCGCAAGTTAAAGTAACTCTTCAATTAATCTAAATTTAAATTCAAATCTAATCATTTTAAATTGCAATTAGTCATGTTTCAGCTGTAGTATCTTGATAACTTTGTAATTTATTAAATTAATTAATCAATTAATTAAGTGCTTTCTTAACTTTTATATTCTTTGTGATTTTATTTTAATTTTATTTTATTTAATGTCATGTGATCATTAGCAGAGACAAGACTTGTTTTAGAAAGGTGGCCCGCCTAGACTAGCTGGTTGCCTAGGACTGTAATGACCTTGCAATGCTAATGGATAAAGAAATTGAAATTGAAATTATTATTAGTCCAAGAAGTTTCAAAGTTTAAGGATCGCATGTATGTATGTGTGTTTTGTGCCATTAACAAAAAAACAGCTTTACTGCCTAATGTAACAAGTTCTACCAACTTTATCAAGTAATCATAAT
This sequence comes from Isaurus tuberculatus, assembly GCA_025447995.2. Lineage (NCBI taxonomy): Eukaryota > Metazoa > Cnidaria > Anthozoa > Zoantharia > Zoanthidae > Isaurus > Isaurus tuberculatus. The sequence continues at coordinate 11,183 of JAOEHV020280368.1, read as the reverse complement.
CAATGCCATCATTATCACCTCCATTATCAACATTTAATTATCACCTCCATTAGCAACATTTAATTATCACTATTGCCATCGTGCCATTACCATAGTTATCATCAAAATCGTGAATTATCATAACAGTTATCGTAAACCATTTACCTATCTTTATTGTCACAATTACAACGTGCCACTTAACTGTTACATCGATTGTCATCAAACCACTACCTCTCTACCCCCTTCTCATCATTCTCGTCGTCATCACCATCATCATCATCACCAACATCATCACCATCATCATCATCGTCACTATCACCGTCACCATCACCAACACTACCAACATCACTATCATCATCATCATTACCATCATCATCACTATTGCCATCACCATCACCATCACCATCACCGTCACCATCACCGTCACCGTCACCGTCACCATCACCATCACCAACACTACCATCATCACCATTACCATCATCATCCTTACCAACATCACCGTCACCATAAACATCATCATCATCATCACCACCAACACTACCACCATCCCCATCATCATCATAATCATTACCATCATTTGCATCGTCATCATCACAATTACCAGTCATCATCATAATCATCATCACCACCACCACCACCACTAGCACTGTCATCATGACTTTCACTTCATCACAAAAAATAAGCTATTAAAAAGTAACACTTACTTGATAAACTGGTCCAGTGGACACTCAATATCACAATTGACCAACTTAAGTTGCCTTGCTGTTTCATTCTGCCCATATCTATACCAAATCTCTACAATTAATTCAGCTGGATTTCTTAAGGGAAAAAAGAACAATATTGGTTAAAATAAATACTGACTGTTGTTGATCGAATCAGATGCGAGAGGAGTGAAAGAGAGAGAGAAAGAAAAAAATGGAGGAAAGGTCAGGGGGTCACGGTTGGGTTGAAGGTAGAAAACGCAGAAGAGGTATTTCAAGCTCTTATTCTTTGGATCTTAGTTTGCTTTTCATTCTGTTACTAACTTTGTTATTTTAAACTGCAGCAAAATAACACATTCTGCTTATTTAATACCACATTTTACGAGCCAACCACCATCTCATGTTTGGATTAGAAATTGGTCCAGCCTTCGTCACTGTTTAAAATGTTTCATTAAAACGGAATGCGAACGGAGGCACAAAAGTCTGTGTTTAGAAAGACGTTTTTCACAGATATGTTGACACTGAGAATTTTTCATTGGAATCCACTTTGATTCCTCTTCCACTCTTTCATAAAAACCTTTTCAACTTTGTCATCACTTTCGGGTATCCCCTCCTACTCTGTCACACTATCATCTCTATCATCTCCACTCCTACTCTGTCACACTATCATCTCTATCATCTCCACTCCCACTCAGTCGCGCAATCATCTGTAGCTCTGTCACGCCATTAGGGACTTTAAGCAATGACAACGGCAACCCAACGACGACGGCTCAGAAAAAATATATTCTTTGTTTGCTCTTTACTTTTTTGCGTAGATAATTAGGGTTTTATTTTCTCCATCTTAAACATTGTGAAACGAAAACTACTAAAAGTTCCTCCTTGAAGGTAAACAAATACTGAGAATATTTTTGTTATCACGTCCTCGTCGTCCCCAGAACTCCAAAATAGGTCTTTTCACGTTCTGTTTTTACCGACAACTACGTTCAGGTGATCAGCTCGATGAATTCCAACGTGCAGTTATTGTATTTACTATTGTTTTCTTGCCGTCGCCGTCGGCGTTGCCGTCCCCATTGCTTAAAGTCCCTATTCTCTTTTAGTCTGTCACTTGACTCTATCTCAACCTTGTGATGGAATCCACTCCCGTTCTATCAAGCAATCTTCTACTCTTTCACGTTTTCCTTTCCTGTAATGTCGAACCATTCTCTATGTATCTGTAAGTCAGCTTTCTTACTCTGGTTCACTTCATCTTCCCAAACTTTTACACTATCCTTTCTCAGTGTGAGGGTCATTCTATATCTCAATCCATTCTTTCCAAGTTTATCACACCATTCACTTTCATTCTATCACACAATCTTCTCCTGTTTTATCGCATCGTCCCCTTTTTCTCTGTCACTCAATTTTCTCCTCCTCAAAAAGCAATTCTTTCTTAGTTTGTACACATTCGCTTCTGCCTTGCCACACCGTCGTCAATCTTTTATGATTCCACTTACCGTACAAAGTAAAGTACTACGGACAAAAATCTATCAATGATTTATTTTCGTATCAAGATAGCAGTTTATGAGCAAAGTTAAGAAGCATGCACGCAAGAGAAAACATTTCTTTCATAACGTCGATCCAACAATATACTGCATCCTTTTGGGTACGAAGCATGTACTTATTTGATTCGTACGATGTGCAACAAAATAGGGATAACGACACGTCTTTCCCATCTGAGACCTGAAAAAATCTGTTTCTTGAGTGAGCAGTAGAGTTTGCAACTGATGATTCCAGAGTACTAAAGGTATTGCATGACAACTCGAAAATATTTAGTGTAGATTGTCAAAGAGAGTGCGAGAAGACGTGGGGAGGTAAAGAGGTTGGGTTGGAGATAAGAAGGAGAGCTAACGAATGGGTTTGACTTCAGTAAGTGAATACAAATCACAGTACTTACTTTTTATCATCGGAGTACAGCTCCACCATGGCTACTGATGAATACGCTGGTGGATTATCATCGTAGACTCTCAACGCACTTAGAAGTGCCATCACAGTTGTGTCATGCTGCACAAAATAAAACAAATTCATAATTAAAATTTATGGTTTTAAAAATGGTGCTGAAAGGAGTATGAATGGTAGAAATGAAATAACCATATAAACAAAGAACGATGCCTTTAATTTAGCCATTTCTTATTGAACTTTCAGAGGTCAAAAGTGTCAAACGAACTTTATGAAATGTCTTTTTCTAAATTCGGTGAACCGATAAACACATTTACTGGGATCTACTTTTAAGGACAAACAAAGTGAATATTCATTTTTATATTTAAAGATTTTAATCACAAAAACACTAAACCTTCGATATTTAAAATATAAACACCTAATTTCTCCATTAGAGGGCAAAAAAGGATATATCAACTGGCTCAAACATTAGAATGAATAACAGACTTTTCTAATTTATAATTTGATGGAAAGCGTGCAAAAATGGAAGAGAATTCCACAAACTAAAAACAAGAGGAAAGAGACTAGTACTGTTGAGCTTCTAATACAAGCTAGTAGCTTGAACAACATATGGATGAACACTTGATGAGGGTCTTGTTTGAACACTGATATAACGTTTTTAGATAACTAGCATAACGTACTAATAACTGAGCTGAAACGAACGACAGATGAAGAGAGGTTGGCACACGGAGGCAGCCTCACGTGCTGCTTTGAGGGAGCCATTTCCTACCGACTCGATGTGTGAGGTTCGAAACACAAAGACGAACCTCCCTAAGTGAGTCCTCAAAAAAGGTGGTTTATTGACCGTACCCAGCTCGCTTTCCTCGGTTTTTTTTTGGACTAACGTAGGTCTTCCTGGCCTTGTTAAACTGATGCTCAACCAAACAAAAGAAAGCGGTCTTTGTTGGATGGCTTTAGAAGCATTCTGTCTATCTATGAGATTGAAATCGAAAATTTCAAAAGTACAAAAAATGTGTTGTTACATCTGTCTTTTATAATTCGCCAAAGTCACGGGACCCAACTTTCTTGTAAAATGTACATTACGAGTCCTCTGCTAATACCGAGTTTTAGCCAAAAGGAAAAGCCCAAGAGGAGAACATACAAAGTTGCCTTCATTTATCAGGATTGGACGTTAAAAATAGCTCCATGGGTGAAAAACACAATTATAGCGAGCCAGAATACGAGCAGGAATATCAAACCTAAAAATTACTTTAACTCTAAGTGCAGTGAAGGCGGCGTGGTTGGCGCAGTTGGTAAGATCTCTGCCTTCCAAACACAAGGTCCCAGGTTCGATTCCTCGGCTGTACCGAAATTTGAACATTTGTGTGACCTTCTTTTCCACCAAAGCTTAGTCAGCTTTCCATCCTTAAGAGGTCGGTAAATGAGTACCAGCTTCGGCTGGGAGCTAACCTGCAATGGATTAGTGTCCCGTTCAGGGGGAGTCAAGGACTCTCATCCGCTTAACACTACGGAAACCGCAGGTAATAGCGCCGGCTCCAATGGGCCACTAGACTGGGATTTAGTTATAAGTACAGTACCAGTTACGTACAGCAGAATAGATGTACATTTTCTTAAGGTTTTTCTCTTTCTTCCTGAAACTCATCATATGTTGAACCATTTCACCAAGCAATGGCCCTGATAAGGAATGAATGCAGCATCAGTTTTTTGTTGGTACTTGTTTTTTCAAGTCATTTCTTTAGTGAGGTTTTACTTTTTAAAATGACACCAAAGACTTCAACCACTCATAAAAAAGATGAAGCTTATCCCGATCTTATTTCAACCAAGCAATATAATCTTTCACGTGTAAAGAAACTTTCCCCGCTAGCAGAGGCCTCTCACAGAGAGAGACCTCTGCCAGCTCCCTACGAGTTCTTTGATGGAGCCGCCGACCACTTTCATTGACGAAACAAACCAGTTTTGAAAAACCGGTTTCCGTTACCTTGGTTACATACATTGCCCATGTTCTGTCTTCCATTGACTGCTGCAAATTTCTGAGCCCACGTTAACAGAAAATGGCGTCTGTCACTATTAAGAGAACTTTCTCACTTCGATGGAGCTACAAAATTGGCTATTTCTAACCTGACAGATCAAAATATAAAGGATGATCAATTTCTTTAACTTTATTTTTTTTACTTAATTTCTTTCTTTTTTCTCCAGAAGAAAGTGATTCTTTCTTTCTTGAGAGAGCGTGACACATTTGAGTGCGAACCAGTTTTGTGGGTTGTGTCGCAAGTGACTAAAATGTCACTGGTTGTTAAGGAAACCCCAGCGCATGCGTGATAAGAAACTCGTCGGGGGCCGGCAGAGGTCTCTCTAACTTGATTTACAGATTTTTTGTGAGTTTTTGATACCTAGTATTTAAGGAAATCTTTAATGAAGAAACTCTCTAAAAGAAATGAAAAGCGTTTAAATTGTGCTGAAATTGATGAAAACCTTTAGTGGACATATATCACTAACTTGTAAGTATTAATCAGGGCTCAAAATAACGGCCGGTCAACGTACAATGTCCGTTCTGAATGGCGACTTGACCTAACAAAACCTTACATCCCCGGTCATCTTGACTATTCAACTGGAGTATCAGAACTATTATTTTTAGGTCGTTTCGGATATAGTAACTTGAGCGCCCCCTCTATGCATTTCTTGGAGCCTCATACTGGATACTGGTTAGCGATGTCTCTCAAGATGGCATCACAGCAAGTATCGGTCCCGCCACATGAACTCGTCGAGATAGCCCGAATTTTGTCCAAGCTTTTGATTTCAATTTTTATTTTGTCGAATGGTTTTGAGGTTTTGGATACTGGCGATCAAAGTTTCATCGATGTGCTGTTGATTCAATTTTCGATGTTATACACGAGGTTAAGTAAGCGCCCCACCCCCCCCCCTAAGAAATGCATAGAGGGGGCGCTCAAGTTACTATATCCGTCGTTTCTAATACACTATCAAATCATTAATAAATGAATATACTCTTTTTAATGAAGGCCGTTTTCCTTTTCTATCAAAACTGACGCTTTGTAGACTAATAGTGAATATCAAAAATACCGCTTTTACCCATTCTTAACAAAAGCACATTAAACAGTTTTGGAACCTTTCGCATCAATTTTTTGTCAATTTCGTATAATATATCTCAGTACCTTGAGAATGGCGTCAGAATGACACCGAGACGTCGGTTCGTAACACTGATATTTTATGTATAATTGCATATCAAAATAGCTATTGCTTGTAACTGATACTTTTATTTCATTTTATATTAAAAGAAACATCGTTGTTCTCAATATTTTGACCGGTCGGAAATGAAGCATCTCTGAACTAAATTTTAGTTAGCCGGACAAGATGACCGGCCAACCTATGAAAATTATTTTGAGCCCTGCTAACTGATATTGTTTTTTGAAAAAGGACAATCTTTAACATTTATCAAGAAGAGTTATCTCCTTGTTTTAGAGGGGAAAAACTTTGACTAAAATTCTTTCAAAAATTCACTGCTAATTTTTTGTTTTGTTTCAAAGGCATGGCACAACCTAAATCGCCTTTGTTTGGACCTAAATTTTAAACACTTCCAGATAGTCCGACCATATAACTCGGTAAGGCTGCTCCAAGCAGACATTTACGTGACTATCTTATAAAAAACCCAAGGTCAACCCAGAAAAGATAATGACATATATCTTTTTAAAAAAAGATTGTTCAAAACTGTACTTTACCTCCAGAAAGTCTTGCTAAAGCTTCAGGATGATAGGGAAAGTTGAATTCCTTATGTGCAATCTCTTTTAGTGTTAGTAATACTGTGTCATTAACCCATAAAGGAAGAGAAAGATTATTGGCTTTCTGTGAAATAAAAAAAAAACAACATTGATTCAATGCTAGATATACTGCATAAATTCAAACCTGATTACTTTCTTTAAGAGTAGGTTGCCAAGGTCAAAATGAAAACCAGTAGACAAAATATGTTTTTACCAAATTTTGCTTTGTACGTTTGGGTTTGTTTTAGTCAGCTTAATGATTGGTAAAAAATTTAATTTATCATCTCTTGTCCTGAAGGCTTACCTCATTCACAATGACACATTCAATGACCTGTTAAGGGTGTGATGTAACTAGAAGTAAGGTAGCACATACATACTTGTCAGAAACTTAAATTTTTACCCCCTAAATCTACCATAGATAGAAGTGAGCCTGAAATTAATACAAACAAGAGTCGGGAAGCTTAGGATAAATAATTTTATTGAATTATGAAATGAAATACCGCCCGGGATGCATGGGAGGGTGGGTGTTTTTTTAAACTAGATAAAAGAAAATGAGTGCGCAGGCCGCAAACACAATTATATAAGCTGTGACAGCTCAAAGAAACTTTCCAGAAACTCCAGGGAAACTCCGGGGGGTGCAGTATAAACATATTTTTTTGATAAACATCAAAAAATATACCATATTAGCAGCAATGGACAGCTGTTTGTAGCTATTTGGGCCAGTTGGCAACATAGCATAGCTAACAATCAGGCTCAGATTCCCCAGGGCTTGACAAAATCCCCGTCCAGTCGTCCAGGGCAAGTAGATTTTGAGGTTGGGCAAGTAACTTTTCATAGTCACTTACCCGATGGACAAGCGCTCAGACAAGAACCCCATCACAAAAAGGGCATCTTCTGCACAAGCAGACAAAATACGCACAAAACGCTCCATCACAAAAAGTGGATTTTTCCGTAGAAACAGACAGAGTATATATACTATCATACTATTTATAAACTGAATTTTCGACATAAAGAAGTATCAAAAACAAATAAAACACGTCAGAAAACTACCGTGGTTTTGAAATGAAAACATAAAATGCAGATGACTAGATATGGTACAGTACAACATTCAAACAAAAAGTAGCATTCATTCGTTAATAAAGACTTTGTAATCTCCATCAGATATATTTTTTTGTGTTTGTTTTTGTTTGTTTTTCGGGCAAGCTGGAAATTGTCCTGGGCAAGTGAATTCCTGGACATGCTTGCACAAAGGGCATGCTAGAATTCAAGTTTTTGTCGAGCCCTGTTCCCACATAAAACAACAACAAATAGTAAATGGTAATGTAAGTGGGATAAGCCTGGAATTATAATAATTACAAATGAATTGGACCAATCCATTTAAGTACTATCACGTTTGATAGCTTCCATATTTCTCATTGAACTTTCAGCTGTTTCATTTTTTACCATTGATTCTCTTTTACTAAACAATATTTAATAATTAAAGCAGAGAGAAGTTCTAACTACCTCACAGAAAAGTGTATCATAAATCACCCAGATATTGTCAACTGTTATAGTTAAACCAGCAACAGAACTTATCCACTCCAGGAACCCCTAGTTGGGAGAATGAAATAATAATAAATTAAAAAGCAATAATAATAATAATAATAATAACAATAACAACAATGACTTCTTCAATGATAATTGTGATGAGTATTTAATGTTTATGGTAATGATGGTGATGATAATGGTGATGATGATGAAGGTGACCACAATCACTGTACTAATGATAATAACAGTGAAGATTATGGTGATAAGAATCAGTTGTTTAATGGTGAATATCAGTTGTGATTATGATGATAAAGATAATTAAATAGTGATGATTATGATGAAAATGATGAGTGATGGTGATGACAAAATTGCAGTCTACAGACCTTAGATAGAGTAGATAGATGGTGTCAGTGAGATGATACTCGCATTTTTAAAAACAAACAATCCAATACAAGATCAAAAAGAAAAAATTAAGTTGAAGCATCAGTGAGTTTAACAAGTTTCACCTGACAGATGGTCAACCATGCAAAAACTATAATATATCCCTCATCAACAATCATTGCTTGAATTTGAATAAATTAAAACATTATTCATCAAAAAAGTATCATTGTTCTGACTGTTGTTTTATTCTCAAAAGATTTCTAAAATCGATTAGACTTCTCATTCTTGTTTTCTACGGGCCAATAAATATTCAACTGGGCACTTTGTCTGTATGTTGAATCAGAGCAAACTCAAACTCCTAGTTTAATTGAAAAAATATACAAACTAAAGTTCTAACAACAATGTTACCTTGAATTTTTCTTGTAGCTTTTTTAATTCTTTGCTTTTCTGTTTTTCTTCTAAGATTTTCTGATTATATTTTGGACAACTGTCACGTGGCCTCAAAAGCTATTAAATGGAAGAGAAATTAATGGCTTTTGCTCATAAACTAAAAGTGTTGTGAGACATAAAAATTTGTAATGTTTGATTATTACTGATTTCTTGGAAACAAGCCAGCTCATCATATAAGTTGACTAGTTTTATTTTAAGCTAAAATATGCAATAGTTTGAAATGAAATGGAAACCAATATTCATTACAATCACTTACAAAATGATATTTTAATGGTGAATATCAATCAATCAATCCAATTTTGATCTGCGTTTATCCCCATATTAAAAAGGGGTGGCCAGATTTACCCCACTTTGGTGAAATCTATCAATTTTATAAAATAAATTTTGGCAACAATATACATTATTTTTGTTTAATAGTTAAACTCACCCTTTATGTTTTGCAAAAAAGTATCTGACAATGGAGAACTTTATGTATCACATGATTTAATAAAGATTAGGTTGAAATGTTTAATCATCCTGTGAGTACAGTGGAAAGCTGACATTTTGAGCAGTAGCTTTATGTGTTTGACATTGCACTCATGAAAGACTAAAAGCTCAAAACAACAGCTTCCTACCTGAGTACTTATGATGATGGTTTGCCATTCAAACTAAAGTATTTACTAAACCACATGTTTTACTGGAACATCCTAATAGTTAATTTTAAAAACTGTTTAACAAGTACTAACAATACCTGTCCACCATGATAATAGTTTAAACTTGATGGTGAAATGTTTTGCATATATACTTATGTACTTTAGGACATAGAAACTTTACTTAATAAATACACTAACAGGGTTTTCAATAAGAATCGGAGAAGGTGGCAAAACTGGAAAAGTAGGCCGCTTTAAGGATCAACTCGCAAAAAAATGCAAGGTATTTCAGCAACACCGCACGAATTATCATGAACGGTCACACAAACAGCTGCTAGAATAATTTGAGATAGAAGCAGGTTTTTTGTTGTTTTTCATGTTTAAATCTTGGCAAATCATAAAGATGTGTTCGCTTTGAATGTTTCTCAAATTATTTTTATCATATGGATATTTTTTACCGTGAAAGTAAGCGGCAGATTTAATTGAAATAGCCGGCAAATTTCGCCAGCTGCCGGCTCTTATTGAAAACCCTGCTTAGGGAATGCAATTATTACAATACTACATGCTGGTAATCAAACATTATCAGTGACTGTTTTTAATGCACATTTTTTTTCAACATTTCTTTGCAACAACAAAGTACAAGAAAACAAGTGCTGCTCACTCACAAAGTCCTTGGTTTTGATCACTGTGTGAACAGGGATAGGCTGCCATGACAAGGAGAGGTTCCACCTCTGAGGAAAATAAATATACATCATTCTATTAGTTTAATATATAACTATCAGGCTTCTCAAAACCGGCCGGCTGGTGGCTGAATTAGCCGCTTCCTCAAGTGCTCTGGCCGCTTCCAAAAGCACAAAATACAGTTTTTTTTCTCTTTTTCAAAATTTAAAATTGAAAAATAAACATACTGTAGATAAAAAACGAGTTAGTGTGCACTTTTTCAACAAGTCACATTTAGTGCAAAGATCATTATAAGTTTAAAACAACACAGTTGAATCGCGAATATTGCATTGCTTAATTTCATTTATTTTTATATATCATGTTGTACTATTAACAGGCAATCTATGACAATGCCTCCAAAAAAGCACGATAGCACAGCATAGTCTGTTATCGCCCAAATTCACGAAAAAAAATGAGTTTTATTTGCTGAGATCGCAGGAAATGAGGTTTTGGGAAACTATTTTTCTAAATTTCACAGGGGAGCATGCCACCGGACCCCCCTAGTTAGGGTACGCATTTGGCACACCTTATAACACCTCAGCCACCTTCTCCTGACTATATAATTATAAGATTGTACAGTGCATTGTAGTTCTCCACACAGGTGTCAGGCATGATCTTAGAAGAGGATTTCAAGAGAAGTTTGTGTTGCTTGCAAAAGTCAAAAAGAATCTTCTTTGATGATGTCACAATAACACTCGGACCCATTCTTCACAGAGCATGGAGGAAACTGAGGAGACCATCTGCAAGCAGTGGCAAGCAGATGCTGATGATGATGATGATGTTAGTTATTTATTTAGTTTCTTACCTGTTTGCCAAAAGGAGGATAAAGCCCTGCAAGTTGTGTTTCAGCACTCATCAATGTTCGGTCCGAATCAGAACTTCGGCAGTAAACCTTGGAAGAGCAGTTAGAAGCACTGAATTAAAATTCTAGTTGTACAACAACAATAATTTTGTAATTGAATAAAACAGACCAATGATACATTTGCATTTATTTAATTTTACTTTTCAATCATAATTGCGGGCGAGCAAAAGCGAGCCCGCAGACTAATCTGGAGTTCGGTGGTCAGCGGCACGTTCTTAAAGCGTACAGC
>JAOEHV020280367.1:0-25620 GCA_025447995.2 Isaurus tuberculatus | reverse complement strand
CACAACAATAGATGCTTTGAGAAGCCATATCAAAAACTCGTGCTTCGTGTTTCATCACCTAATCCAAACACCTCGAATACAATAAAGCCCTCGGGGCTTCGCCCCTCGGGACTTTTTCTCGGTGTTTGGAACGGGTGATGAAACACTCGCACTCGTTTTTGATATATTACAATTCAGTGGACCACGGATAGCTTTAGGGTGGACCAGAACCCTTATGCTTTTTACTACTGCTTGTATGTTAAGTATCGCACTTCGGTTGAACCTACGATGTGTTTGCTCAACCATCATTTAGAATTTTGTCACTTGTCGGCTGTTTAAAGAGTTTCGTCCCTACAAGGCTCATTTTTCAAGGATCACGGTAAACTTTAAGAAAATGTCATCGAGAAATTCACAATTAAAGGTGACAGCCAATCTTTTTGTTTCTGTATAGTTTTATTTGGCGTTAAACATTTAGCAGTTACAAAATACTTTTGTACTAAGTTTACTTTCCCGAGTTTAAAAAACAGAAATACCCACAGGAATGAAAATCAAACGTATTATCAATGTAAATGATAAACCAATTGCAAAGGGATATTCTTTATTCATTTATCTATCACATAACGCTGTCAGTTACATTTATATAATACAGTATGTTATTGTTTAGTCTATTTCAATGTCCGTATATTTCTGATCATAACCCAACGCAGGGCAGGGCGAAATTAAGCATTGCATGTAAATTCATTTTATATCTTTTTAGGATAATTCTTGAGGTACACTTTAAAAATTCCTTGTAGGGCTTTTCATTATTTGTAGAATTTCACTAAATAACATGAAGAATGTAAAATTGGATTTATTTACAAATGCCAAATCTCAAAACGAATTGAACTGTTTTCTATTTGTTATCATTGGCATCTTTGGAATCGAGTCCTAAAAGAAATTCGAAGTAAAATTTTCTAAAGGACTTCTTCAATCGAGCGCTTCTATCTTTGTTATTCTTTTTTTCAATATCTGTTTTCCTTTTAAAACGCTGAAGAATTTCCTAAGCTATTTGCTGTTTCCTTTACGTTTTCCCACGTGGAAATGCCCTGCAATCAACAAAAACATGCGTCATTAAAACAGTTGATTACGGCGCAGCGAAAAAAGGCACGAAAAAAGAACAAATACAGTGAAATAATATGGGGTTAGTTTTTTCGTCATGTTTAGTATCCAGAAGGCCAATTTAAGGAGTGATTGCTTCAAATGACTAATTAATGCAGTAAAGACAACAAAACCGCCAAACGTCATTTCAGATCAAAATCATAAAACGATAACAAAACTCATGCTACTCATCTCACCCTACAAGATTATCTGTTCTTCGCTCCCGAGCGTGATTGTTAGTTTAGCCGTGCTGATGAGGCCGAAACAGCTGCTAATGGATCCTAACATCGGACTGACTTTTATTTAAGACAGATTTTAGGGGTAATGACCGCTACAAACATGACTCTGTTCTTATATAAGTGGCTCTTATAGCATTTAATATCGGCATTCATGTGCTAACAATACCCGTGATCATCATTCCAGCAACATCCCACAAGGTAACTAGCTGGCTAGCTAAATCCTTTTCCGAGCCTAGTGGCCCATTGAGCGCCGGTGTTTATCTCCGCTTTCCGCTGTGTTAAGCAGAGGAGAGTCTTTGACTTCCCCTGGACACTAATCCATCACAGGCTAACTCTCTGCCGAAGCTGATGTTCATTTACCTACCTTATAAGGATAGAAAACTAAGGAAGCTTTGGCCGAAAAGAAAATCTTGATCACACAAATGTTCAAATTTCGGCAGAGGAGGGTATCGAGCCGGGGACTTTGGTAGAGATCTTACCAGCTACGCCATAACTATTTCTTTTAATGTTGCGTGGGAACTCGAGCCTAATTATTAGCTATGCCATATTGACGAGGCCCAAAAGGGTTGAAATAGCTGACGGTGAATTACGCCGTGCTAAGGGGAGAACCATTTGACTTTTGAGGGAGGGTGGGTGATTTTGTAAAAAAAATTTCTTGCAAGCTTCATTTTAAAGAAAAAAATTTCATGCAAAGAAAATGAGCCCAAAATAGGTATAGCAATAAAAGGGAAAAAAATCCTGCCCACCCCGTGGACGAAAAAAAAATCACTTCCCCCCCCCCCCTCACAGAAGGCAAATGGTCGGCCCCTAATGAGAGGGTCTCAATGGGGTTAACCGTTAGCCGTAAAACGGCCAAAAAATTTAACCGTTTGGCGTAAAAATGAAAGAATTTTAACCGTTAGCCGTAAAAAATGTTAACCGTTAGGCGTAAAAAAGCCAAAATATAAACCGTTAACCGTAAAAGCCACTACCCCATTAAGACCCTCTAATGAGACCTAGCCGAGGCATCTAACCTGTTAGAGGCAAGTCCTCATTTTTCTACACCGAAATAGTTGTCTATACATTGCTGCTAATATTAGGCTTACTATTATTTACAGTATGCCCGCTACCAATGTGGCCTTAGGGAGCGTTCATAATTTATTGGGGAGGGGGAGGGGTGGTGGAAATTAGGGGAGGCACCCCAAAAAAATACGGCCTAAAAGGGGCCACCGAAAACAATACAATCAAAAAGGAGGTGCGAGGAAAAAATACATGGGATTGGGGATGGGCCACCTGGAAAAATACGGGCATGAAAGGGTGAGCCATCAAAAAAAAACACAAGGCCTTTCAAATTTCCACCAGCCCCCCACCCACTCCAATAAAAAATGAACGGTCCCTTAGGGGCTACAAGTACTTGATACAGATAGTAGCACGTGTAAGGATGTGCTTCCAGTTTTTGTGATTATTCTTCGTTCAGATGGGAGTCTCAACCTGGTAAGTCATTTGTTTTAGTTTTAGTTTCTCAGCTTACCAGTTTACATAGCTGAATCTGAGTTTTAACATGAGCTCGTAGGATTTCCTTTATATCACGGGCTTCTTGTTTCTTGAACCTTTCATAATCATTAAGCGATTGCTCAACAAATGTCCTGAATAAAAAAACAAAACAGCCATAATTAGTTAGTTTAATAAATAATGCGTAACCCAACGGGGATAAAAACGAAATCTTATCACTAGTATGTTAAAATATATTTGTTATAATTATTGTGAATAACTAAGCTTAGTGACCCTTCTGAGCCTGGACTTATATCTCCGGTTTAAGTGGATGAGAGTCCTTGACTCCCCCTGGACGGGACACTAATCCATCACAGGCTAGCTCCTAACCAAAGCTGGTCCTCATTTATCGACCTTGTAAGGATGGAAAGCTGAGTTGGCTTTGGCGGAAAAGAAGGTCACACAAACATTATCACGGTGAGCAACTAAACAGTCACAAATAGTCCTTAAAAAGTGTCGAAGGGAACATTTCTTGCTGGCGAGTAAAATTTCCAATTATAATCGTTTAAAAAATTTTATATTTATGCTCCAAAATCTGTTGCGATACAGTTATACCAATAACTCAAATGGAGCGGATTGGCAGTGTTTGTTTTTTGACAAGTTATTAAAAGAAACGGATTCAGCAAACATGAACCTTATGTTAATGGTTTAAACCGAATAGTTAATATTTATTTAGAAACGTTCGGAGAATAGAGGTGTGAAACGCAAAATAAAACGGATAGTGCCCTCTTACATTAACAAAGCCTTAAAAAGTTCTACGGATTAATAAGGGAGTCGACTCGGCCTAGTGGTTATCACTCACGCCTCCCACCCTTACAGACCCGGCCAAGTTCGAATCCTGGGGTTTGCATGTTGGCAAAGATTTGTCGATCTCAATTCGACTCCGAGGGTGTTTCTCCTGGATCTCCGGTTTTCCTCCACCTAATCAATTTTCACGTCAAAATCTGTGCCGTCAACTGCTTATATATGAGCCTCTTGCCAGGGAGATAGGGCAACTAATCCATGCGCAAAAAGACGTTTTATTGATTATCGCCTTTTATGTTCTAGATAGTTACATAGTAAATTTTTTAGAGTTTTTTTTGATCAGGTCACAACTGCCCTTTATTGCAAGATTAAAGAGGCGATGCATAACCTTTGGCAAAAGCCTTTTCTAAACCAGTAATTTTGTTACGTCAATTTAAAACTCTTTATGTAATAGATACAATAAAGTCCAGCATATTTTGCTAAAAACATCAAAGATGAAATATTATTTTTCGCAGAAAACCCAAGTTAAAGTTGTATGCAAACCAGGACGAATCTCTTGCAAAATTACAAACTCGGTTATGGCTATGATTTTCCATTGTGTTTGCTTAATGAATAATTAATGATTTGATAATTAGTTTTAAAATTTAACACCTTCATTGTATTCCTTCTTCTACAGCGTGTTTATAATTGTATAAAAATTTCTGTAATTTACAATTGCTATTGAAGTTTGCAGGAAACTAGCGGCCAAAACATACTTAACAAAGTTACGTCTGTTGTGATTTGATATACAGTAACAGTAGGCTCCATGTTACCTGCTAGCTGTGTCTCTCTCGTGACGGTCCTGCAATAAAAATTGTGAGTCTCTGTCGATCTAAGCTGTTTTCTATGATACACCACCGTTCACAACCATGGACGAAGCAAACAGGTTTTGAAACTGGTTTTAATCGCAAATGAGCAGTAGGCATGAGCAAATTTCAAATACCGCTAGATGTTTTTGAGCCCATGGCAGCATTTTGGCGCGAAAGTCGCGAGACGTCATAGCAATGACGTTAGAGTTGCTAGGTTACCGATGCGCATACTCAACAAAGAAAACCGCTTAGCTCGGCAGAGACTCTCAATTTTCATTGCAGGACCGAGAGAGAGACTCTGCTAGCAGGGAAGGCTCCATGTTGCCACGATTTCATTTAAAATATCGTTGCATGTCATTGACAGTATTTCGAAAGGAAAGAAATGCAGTCTGCTGGTTTTTGTGTACATTTTTACTATAAAAAAACTCACGCTACTTCTTCTTTAGTGGTTTGAACATTGTTCTCCGCTTCCTGGATCTGTTCATCTAGTGCCGTAATCTTGGCCTGTCTAGTCTCTAGAGTATCAGCACCAAATATCATGGAACTTAGACCTTTGAATGAAAATCCACTAGTCTTCGGCTTTTCTCCGCTTTCCTCTAGAGCCTGTATAAGAGTTATTTATTTTAAGTAATCACTATTGCTGAGTTAAATTCATCACTTTTAACGTTTCATTATTATAATCGTTACCCAATTATCTTTCCGTCATCTTTTAGCACCACTATTAACAACAACATAACTTCATCATCATCACCATCATCACTTAATTGACCATCATTCACATCACCTTCCCAAAACAATATTTCCGTAATCATAATTACCACACTATTATCAACAACATAACTCAAGTATCATTGCCATTATCACTCCATCATCAGTAGATCATTCCATTACTTTTTAAACATTTTAGCGTTATTTCTTATATTAAAATAGTAATTTTAAGTAGTATTTCAGCGACAGTTTTACAGTTTTCAGTTGTTTGTCTTGAAATACTGAATTACATCTGTTTTTTAATTCATTCAGCCGCAAAAATGCAAACAATCCAGAGTATCAATTTATTTCTTATCTTCTGTTGCTTTAAAGAAAACAAATTTCAAATGACCACAGGCGTTTCTGTTATTTGAACTGATTCCTAAACTTTGTAGTAAGAAACTAAACACTGGTTTATTATTAAATACATGAATATTGTATAATCCAAACCTGCTGCGAGCGCAAATCCTCTCTCTGGCTACCTTTGGAGGACAACAGCTCCTCTGCCTTCTCCAGATCATACTGTCTCAGTTGCTGCTTCTTTGCTACAACTCTGCAAAACAATATTCCTTTAATTAATTTCGGGGCACCTTTAAATAATTCTGAACAATCACTCTCAAAAAGCTGAATATATTAATAGCAAAAAACATTGAGAAAACT
Source organism: Isaurus tuberculatus (assembly GCA_025447995.2). Classification (NCBI taxonomy): domain Eukaryota; kingdom Metazoa; phylum Cnidaria; class Anthozoa; order Zoantharia; family Zoanthidae; genus Isaurus; species Isaurus tuberculatus. Next base: position 19,736 of record JAOEHV020280367.1, on the reverse strand, counting down.
GGCTCATTGTTGCGAGTATTTACTTAATATCATGATTGCACTCTTGAAGTTCTTTCTGCAGCTTACATTATTAGTTTGAACCTCGTGAACCCAAAACTAAGAATTCGCTACAATTTTAGTTTGTTCAAACCTATAATGGTATAAGGCAAGAGAGACTGAGGGGCACCTAAGAAACGCTTCAAAGAAAAGCTAAAGCACCATTTCTCTCTTGCGGAAATCGATCACTTGAGGTGGGAGAAGCTTGCTGAAGACAGAAACGAATGGAGAGCCTCGATCAAGAGAGCCACAGGGCACTTCGAAGCAACAAGGAAACAGGTTGCCAACGACAAGTGTCAGAGAAGGAAACAAGCTGCCTTTCTACCCCCAACACTACTAGATCAGGCCTTCGTCTGCCCGCGCTGCTCCAGGCTCTGTAAATCGCGGATCGGCTTACTAAGTCAAAGACGAGATTGTGAACGCAGCAATAGGACTTGACTACCCTCTAATCTTCGGATCCGAAGAAATAGCCATTCATTCATTCATAATGGTAGTTCAACTGAGGAATTCCAACTTGTTTGAGATAACCCTGGAAGGAATGTGCTATACAAATTTGAGTCAATGTAAATTAAGAAACCATTTTTCTCAACTAATGAATAAATAGTGAATTAATATTTAATCAAGTTAAAACAAAAGAAATCTTAACCGTGACCATGGTTTGGAAATGTGATCTTAATTAGCATATAGTTTCATGATTTTACTTCCCCGTTTACTCCTTAGTTTTAGTTTCAATTGAGAAGATATATCAAACACTCGAGATGGTGTTTCATCACATCTCCAAACATCTCGAATTTTTGTCAAAAATACTCTCCTGTGCATCATATTTTCAACTGTTTGGAAATGTGATGAAACACTGTTTCTCATGTTTGATACATTAGGTCAACAGGAAGTTACATCCATTTTAAAATAACTTGAAAAGATTTAGAACAGCTGTAAATTTTCCTGAATTCATTTACAAAGTTCTTGTCATTGTAAAAAAATGATATTACCATTAATTTTGTTGTTTATTTTTTCTTGAGATGTGGTAATATATTTTTATGCTTAAACAGTTACTCCTTGATGAAAACAACAGAGTAACAAACTCAAGATAATTGTGATTTTGGCTAAAACCATTGATGCAGTTAGGAATTAATCAAATTACAACAAGAACTCTAGTGCTTAAATTCAACTTTGAAATATCATTTGAAGCTATAGGACTGGTATAAGATCCTCATGAGTTGAAATGACAACGCGTTATGGTCAAAAGATGAGAACATTAAGTCTTCTATCTTTATCATCATTCATCCTTGAGACATTGTTATTTGTTGTAAACTTACATTCACCACCTGGCCAAATAATCTTATGATACACTAAAGAAATGATGAAAAAAACTCACTTTAAGACATCAGAAAAAAACAGGTACTCCTTTATTTGATCTGCAAAATTTGTTTCATCATCCTCCAAAATGGTGTCAATTGAAGCAGCAAAACTGGGATATACAAACACAAAATGCAATAACTGAGTGTAGCTAATTTTGAATTTGAAACTAATGAAAAGGCTATTAAAAAAAGCATGTGAATTGTTTTGCACCTTCTATACACAAATTCAAGAATGAATCACTGTCAGACTGATCATGAAGAATTGCGACCTTCTTTTTTAACTCTAGTAAAAACAAATTAATTGTGGGATGTGGTTGCAATAATCATTACAAGTCAGATAGTACAAATGTACTAGTCAGTAACTTAAAGCCACTAATGATTTTATGGGCACTATAAGGTCACATTGGCAGTGGGCATTACCCCTTAAATCTACCATAATTAGAAGTGAGTCTGATGATAGCAGCCATGGACAGCTGTTTCAGCTTTTTTGGGCCCCATCAGCATGACATTGCTAGTATTAGTGGCTGCAAGTTACTGCCCAGTACATTTATGCTACCTAACTTTTTTAACTCTGACAAGATTGTAATATGTCATGAATTAATGTCATACCGATTCATGAAATAACATGACATTAATTCTTGAATTTCTTTGAGATCCAGAACTTCAGTCCTCTTGATTGTGGCCTGCCATTAATGGGGACCTCTTTTGTGTAAATCACCAAGTTCTGTATTCTACTGGTCAGAAATTTTAAATTTTGTCTGATTTGACAAATATGAAAAATAATTTTTGTAGCTACTAAGTTGTGTCTGAGTAAAAAAGTGAATGTTGGGCTTTGCTGAACCTACTAGTCACATTTAAAAGTAATAGACGTCTATAATTTGCTGATTTGGAAACAAGAAGCTGAAAAGTACAAGGACTTTTAAAGATATGTTTGTTCTTAATTTAAGCCAAATGGCGGACAAGGTAGCTAAAATGTTATTAAGAACAAGTTTATAACCTCAAGAAACAACAAAGTGAGTTACCCATCCATATAATGGCCAGATTTCTGTAGCATGTCACCCATATCAGTCTCAAGAGTACTCCACTCACTGTTAACATAAATTATTAATATAAATCAAAACTGTTATGTACAGTAATAATAATAATAATAATAATTATAATAATAGTAACAATAGGTTGTTAGCAATAACAACAATCAGTACAAAGAGAAGAAACAGAAAATGAATGGATGAAAAGTATGAAGGTGAAAAAGGAGTCAGTTAAAGTTAGAAGGTGAGAGGAAGAAGAAAAAGAAAAGAGAAAAAGAAGAGATGGAAAAAAATAAAAGAGGAGCTGGAGATCGAGAGGCAGAATAAAATGATTGGAGAAAGGGATGAAAATGGAAAGTAGAAAAGATGGCAAAAAGGAAGAAAAAAAGAAGGTCATTGGAGGAGGAGAGAGTGCAGGAAAAGATTAAAAAACCTGAAAAAAATTAATATGAAAAAAGAAGAATCTTGACAATAGAGAAGACTGGAGGAAGAGGAGGTCAAGGAACAGAGCAAATTGAAATAGGTTAAAAAAAGAAAGATAACAGAAAGAACAAAAGAAAAAAAGAATAAGCTTACCTGAATGTCTTTCCATACCCAGCATGAAGTTTGTGGATAGAAAACAACCTGTCAGCGATATGCTAGGAAGAGAACAAGATGCAAAAAATGTTTTGAAAAAATATCCTCTCTACAAATTTGACAAAGATAAGTCCAGCTTGCTAAAATCTTACTGTAACATTACGAGGTAACAAATTACTACTTATTTACAACATTTCTTGCCTAGCTTTTATAATTTGGAGAATCTTTGGTCATGCTTTTAATAATATATTATAATAATAATAAAAAATTATTATGCATTTCTGTGTAATTCAATATAGTTGTACTTTCTAGTGCCCATATGCATATTCTGAACATTCTGTGAACATATTTTTGAAATACCTGTCGCACTTTCATGATTGCTGCTATGTTTGATCCCAGCTGATCGGCATAATTCTTTAAATCTTCATATCTTCTGGATGAATGGAATAGTTATAGTAACATGTAATTTAGACAAGTCAAAATTGAAATTTCTATATTAAATAATAGGGAAAAGTAGAAACAACAGGAGGTTTTGAATGACTCCATTTAAATTACATTCTTTCAAAAACTGAAAAAGGCCAATTGATGGGCATGACAGTCAAAAGCTATAATTTTGTTTAAAAAAATTATATTTTGTAATAAGTTTGCTCCAGGGTTGTACTTTAAAGTACTAACACTGATTTTTTTTGGCTCAAATAATTTATTGACATACAGTCGAACCTCGATTATCCGGACCTCGATTATCCGGATTTCTCGATTATCCGGACTAGCTATTCTGGTCCCATTTTTTTCATGAATATTAATTAGTCACATTCATTATCCGTAGAAAATCTATCTTACGCTATCTTAATGCTTTAAACAATGTGGAAGCTATTCAACTTATGCTGCTTCGAAGAATGACGGAATTAGCGACATGTACACGCTGTAGAACCTAGCAAACTGATTTAACTTGAACATTTTAGGCAGAAATGACTTGTAAAACAAATTGATTTACTTGCAAATTGTAGTCAGAAATGGCTTGTGATTGTGGTTCATTCTTGCATGAATAAATATATAAATATATATAAATATGAATAAATGTTACGGTTTACAAAATGTATTCAGTTTTGACTCATTAATATTCAAATTTTCGATTATCCGGACTCTCGATTATCCAGACTATTCGGGCCAGTCCCCAAGGGTCCGGATAATCGAGGTTCGACTGTATATAATAATTTGAAGTACTTCCAGACAAACTTTTTGATGTAGGTCAAATTGTTTTTTTTTTAACACTGGCTCAAAGTTGCAAAATTTTGGCCATTTTGGTTGCCATGGCCTTGTTTTCGGGGAGCTGGGTTGTGATGTCATTCCTGGACTTTCTCCATTTAATTTGTTTTGACTGAGACATTGTTATTTTACTCAGTCACTAGAGGAATGGCTGCAAGAACTGTAGGAAGAACTCAAATCTTCATCTGAGTTGAAAACCTTTGATTGATTCATACTAGTTATGTACTTTATACTTTTTGATCCAAATTTGTCTGGGTATGACATCATAACCCATTGCACCTAATTAACCATCAAGTTATGAACTTTAAATGCAGGCTAAGGTTTAGAATCTTACCTGTCAGGATGTTTTATACTCATTGATGCACTAAGACTTTTCAGTCTTGAATCAACCTGAAATATATCACAGCTATATCAGATTTTGGGATGTTTTTTACACCCTTTTATAGGCTTATGTAAGAACTCAGTTGCCTTGTCAATCTGCATTTAAGTGAAAAAAAATGCTGCAATAAATCAAAGTAATCAACATAAAACCCTTTCATCCCCAGACAATTTATCAACATTTAACTTCTCCTTACATAACTCAAACAAAATAGTATAACTCGTAATGAGAAACTTGGAGTTGATCAAGTGGAATAAGCTGTGGAAGTTGAAAAGTGAAATTCTCCCATACTACTTCTATAGAAAGTATGGAACTCAGTTGGGAGAATATTCCAACACGCCATTTGTCGTGTTTGGGGCTTAAAGGGTTAAAGTAAAAATTCCCATGGGCAACTAAAAAGTCAATTTTTTTTTCTGCCAAAGCTTACCCAGCTTTCCATCCTTATGGGATCGGTAAATAAGTACCAGCGTCAGCTGGGAGCTAACCTGTGATGAATTAGTGTCCTATCTGGGGAGTGTCAAAGATTATCTGCTTAACACTATGGAAACCGCAGAAAAGTGCCAGTGTAATGGGCCACTAGGTTTTGGTAAAAGGATTTAGCTACATATAACTTACTTTATGTTATCTAATAATTAGAAACACAACTCATTGAGGTGGGATGGACAGCCTGGCCGAATGTTTATTATAAAAATGACATGACAATACTTACCAAACAGTATTACTATAAAAAAATATTTATTAAAATGGAAACTGTAGTAAAAACTGCAGGTCTGGAGCAGTAACTAAAAACAGTATCATTTTCTGTACACAAACATCAATAGTGATAAAATGCTATATGATATTCATTTTAATAACAAAGTAAAAAAAAACCTTGGTCTGATAATGTGTAGCTTGAACACTTTCTTTCCATCCTTCCTCCTGCAATTTTTACAATCATTCATTTTATTAATTCTAATAAGTTGGTCTTAAGCAGGCACCACTTTTCACTTCCAGAAATTTCTGTAATTAACTCTGAATACTTCAAACCATAGAGATGAAAGAATTATAACTCATTTGTGAGCTTCAGACTCTGAAAATAAAGTTTTTAGTGTAACAAATGTTTAATTCTCATATTTTAACTATTAACTTTAGAATTAACTTAACTAACTTACTAGTATTTTACTGAAACAAAAGGAAGGAGGGCCATCTAAAAATGCAAATATTAAAACTTTCCTTTGTAGACTGAAGTCAAGTATGTTTCTAAAACTTACCTCTCTTTTTTCCCCTTGCTACTATTGCAATTTTTAACTTAAACTCTACAAACATTTTTCTAAATTCATAAGATCAAAGTATTCTGAGCTTAACAAATTCAAAAAATTCAGGTTTTAGAAAATGAAGAAAATATCAAATAAAGATTAACCTCACAACTAGAAAATAAAACACTTATTAAATCTTTTTAACAGCCCATAAAACTGGCCAGGTGAACTTGTCGTTGTTACTAAAATTGTTATTAATTAATGATAGATGTTATTAGAATATCAAACTACTGTACCTGGTTCAAGAACCCTAAAAAGATTGGATCCTGAGATAACTTTTCATGAGCAGCACATCTCAATAGAAAGCTCTACAAGAATAATTACATAACAAAAACACAAATTTAAAGTGAGCATCAACTCTTAAGTTCTTACATCATTTTCTATTCTTCTATTTTGTAAATTAAAAGATTCTCATCTAGACTATATCTATTTAAACTGGTAAACTTATTCCTCCAGACTTTTTAACTAACTAACCAACTAGCTAACTAAAGTATTAGGTAACTAGTATATATATTAATAACTATTAATAATGAACTATTTCTAACTAACTAACTAATAAATTGAAGTACGCTTAGTGGATCTATGAAATAGTGTTTCTGTAAGGAGAAATACCAACAATTTTTACAGACTGTATCTCCTACCTCAAGTGCGATCCTTCTTCTCTCAGTAAATTCTGGATCAAACTTGTCTGCTGCTATTCTTAAAGCTGCAATATTAATCTAAACATAAAGGAAATTACTTATTATAATGGGTATTGATAAGGACAATAAATTAACGAATAATAAAAAATACCAACAAATACTCTGAAAAACTCTATGAACCTTCAAAAACAATACTTATAGTAGTTTTGAGAATAAATTTTACTTACTCTTTTCTCTGGAAGTGGTGGTACAATCAACTACAAATACAAAATAACTTTCCATTAATATACAAAGTTAAAGGTTTTACCAATAAAATGTGTTTCAGATCATTTTATCAAAAGTTCATCACCAATATTTTGCAACTTTTAGATAAATTCAATTATATTATTAATTTTGCAGTAGTTTCAAATGTCAATCAAATGTTTTAATTAGTTTAATGATAAGCTAAATCTTTTTATGAGTCTAGTGGCCCATTAGAGTCAGTGCTTATCTCCAGTTTATGTAGTGTTAACCCTTTCATCCCCAGGCAACTTATCAACGTCTAACCTCTCCTTATATAACTCAAACAAAATAGTATAATTTGTAATGAGAAACTTGGAATTGATCAAGTGGAATAACCTATGGAAGTTGAAAAGCGAAATTCTCCCAAACTACTTCTATAGAAAGTATGGAACTCAGTTAAGAGAATTGGCCAACACGCCATATGTCATGTTTGGGGCTTAAAGGGTTAAATAGATGAGAGTCCTTGACTCCCTGACTCAACTTTTCTTAACTTCCTGGATGGGACACTAACCCATCACATGTTAGCTTCCAGCTGAAGTTGTACTCATTTACCAACCTCATAAGGATGGAAAGCTGTCAGAGCAAGCTTTGGTAAAAAAGAAGGTCACACATCTTAAGAACTGCACAAACCATATCCCCTTCAAATGTCATAGTTTGTTTCTACTTAATTTGTACTTACTGCAGGAAATATCGCCACCAGGTAGTTCCTTAGAAGTTCAAACTCGCTGTATCTTCTCCATAAGGAGCATGACTGATCTGTTTCCCCAGGGGGAGGACTACCATCTATGTATCTGGAAAGTACACAATGTTCATTGTCATACAAAACAAGGATCAAGCTACAGATAATTTTTTCTTAAAAACAATTCTAATATTAAAAAATAACAAATCCTTTAATTATTTTGTGATGCAAGGAGCTACATAACTTTTTTCTAATTGCTTAGCAGTACAGATTTGGGGATAGAAGTTGATAAAGAGGAAAACTGCAGATTATTTTGGCTTAGCTCTGGTTTTTGTATTACTGAGATGATGAGAATCTTTAACTACCCCACAGCAGGAACTAAGTAGCTCCAAGTTGAAGCTTGTACTCGTTTTATATCCCTCCTACAGCTGAAAAGCATTGTCCCCTTTGTCAGAAAGTAAGTCGCACAAATGTTTGAATCTGAACCGAACCTGGAAACTTGTGGCTTGGTCATACTAACATTTGCATGACTTAACTGCATTAGTAATGACACTTAAAAAATTGCAGATACCAGAAGAAATTCTGAAAGTCTGACAACAAAATTAAAATATCATCCCACTTTTTGTAGAGGTAAATCAAAACCATGATCTATCATCAAAGTTATCATTATTATAACTACATATACAAGTCATAACCAGATGTTTATAAATACAAGAATTTGTTATGCTTTGTAACTATCAATTAAAACTTTTTAAAATATTATTTTCAACCTCAAAATCTCTGAACTATGTAATCAATTTAAAAAATATTCAAAAAAATTTGTTTTTCTGTAATCTTTAACTAAGAACTTGTGCTAGCATTTCCTTTCGAGACTGAGCCCAAAAGTTTATACAAAAGCTTTACTTATTACCTTCTTATATTATGACAAAACTTTATAATACAACTTTTTAAGTTTTTTAATTACATAAATTCTGCTAACTTTTCTATACTCTAAAAATACTAGTTTCAGCATACAAAGGAAATAGTATTTTGAAGATTGCCATCCAATAACTTTATTAGACAATTACCTGGTAAATTTTTTTCTTTTCATATTTAGAAGTATAGAATTTGACAGGTATTATATTTCTCTAAAGTGAACAATATTTCTTTAAAAGGACAACTGACAATACACAACTATATTGTTCTAGAAAAAGGGGCTCCTGGTGATACGCTGGAACAAAGTTATTTTTCACACAAAGAATGAAATACTCAATGTGAGCAAAAACTGAAAAAGATAAAGTATATTTTACTGGGTATGAGTTGGGTTTCATCTAAATCATTTAATTTTAAAAAATAATTAAATGACATTTATAACATTGAAGCAGTTTTAAAAGAATAAAAAAAACTGCCAAATAACCTGCCATTGTCGGTAATTTATTCCTGTGCATTCGTCGTTCTTTAAAAAAAAAATGCGCGGTTAAGTCGAGAACAACAGTGGCAGGGTATATTCTGCAGTTACTCCCCGACTAATTTCCCGAAGGGCCATTTAAATTCAAAAAAGTCATTCGTTCAGCTACAGATATAAATTCTATTTGCCAACATTAATTTCCGACCATCAAGGAAGTATTTATCCATACGGAAAGAAGTTTCACCCTCGACTTCCTTTAGTGCCACTTCCGGTAATACCTGGAGACTTTTTCAACCACTGAGTGTGCTGATTTTAGAAACACAGTATGACATTAGGCAAGTTTCTCGTCTTACCTGGTTTCTATCAGATAAACAGTGTACGGCTCTTTCAATACATCTGAATACCTTTTTTCTGTATCATTCAGAGATATTAACATCGTATTTAACAAGCTTCCTTCTGGAAAATAGAGAAATTTCTTGCCAAGTTTGTTACCCTCTGCCATTTTGAGATTCACTACAAATCACTGCGCATGCTTGCTGTTTTTTCTGCTGAGCAGCTAGTACAGTTGCTTCATATTTACCGCGCCTGCAGTAAATACAAAATAACAACAGCGGCTTCTTTTTTTTAATTCAAGGAACTTTTAAAATGGCAGAAAAATCCTCTGAAAAAGGATTCTTGGCCCGAACAGCCAGCATAACAACAAAAAGAGCAAAAAGAGCCCAAGAAAAGGTAATAAACCAATAAAATCTTTTTTGATGATTCTTATTACGTTTGATTGTCAGTTTCTAGAGTTGTTTTCTGAGTAGTTGCTGTAAATGCTTGCATGTTTCAAGACATACACAGTGGAAAAAATCTCGAAACAAAAGCGAAGCTGTATAAATATCTGTCTCCTTTGACTTTTATATAAAGGTTAAACAGAAGCTTGGGAAAGCTAATGAGACCAAGGATACTACGTACGATGAATTCGTCAACAATTTTAATAAACAACAGGTATGAACAATCTCATATATATCCTTTCCGAATCGGTTCCGACCCTTAAAGAGAATATCTCATTTCAGATCCGTTTGTGGGGAAAACAATTGCTAACGTTTTTGTTATATTATTTTTTTGTATACCTCGTATCACTTGATCTCATCTAGATCTAGATATCGTAACATACTCGTGCCTTCGAGGTTGATCTAGACAGTTAGAATCCAATGTAAATAATGATTAAATGACCTATATTATATACTGTATCAAGGTTATTCCGTTATCTTTCACAAAAACTTCAAAACGCGCATTCATTTTAGGCGACGCTTTCCAAAAAAATATTTTCCGGCAAATGTCTTAACTTGAAAGTTCCTTTTATGAAAGTACTCGCAAAAGTATATCTTACTTTCGGCACTATACAGTCAAGTTCTTGTTCGATCCGTAAATAATATATCTTCCAAAATTTTTTGCTTTATAATTTAATTAACACCTTTAAGGTCAATAAAGAAAGATCTGACCGTAACTATTGTTTCACAAGTGTCTTTTGTTTAAAACTTTTTATTTTTTTTAACATTTTTTAGTGTTTTGTTATCAAGTTTTCGTTCTAGTATAAAATGAGTTTACGCGTAGTGTAATTAAATATTACAATCCATTGATAGCGAAGGAAGCTGCGGTTAATCATGTGTTTCGGTTTCCTGTCAAATACGCCAATATCCTTGTTATCTGCTTCCAACATTGTATTTTGAATTTGGATTGAAGCCAGATACCTGGGTAACTGAAATTAAGAACTGCACACTGTTAGGCCATTATTTATAATCACTTCTATAATTGTTTTTGTTTAATAGAATTTTGTGTTTAAATTTTTTTTAATAGAGAACACATTACACTTTTTACCGTAAATTAACAAACATGTTTTTTCTGACATCTGCCTTTGTCAGTGTTTAAGGGTGCAGTGTGAATGAAAATAATTTATAAAACTGAATGTTAGCATTATAATTATACAATATGGAATGTAAATTGTGAAAAAACAAAAGTGGAGTTTGATTTTAACTAAGTTAACCTGTGCTTTAAGCAAGGGCTTATTCGAAAGAACAAAGCATAATGCATTAATTCTTGACTATGATATCAATATCAAAAACTAAGTGCTTCATATCCTTTTCCAATTGTTATTGTAAGGAATATGAGCGATTTTGTTTCAAGTGGATTATCCTGGTGTATTGTGGAAAATTAGAATCAAAGTTTTATTCTTGATGTACAGTAATTAGCTCTTGAGCTTTAAAATGATTTCATTTATTAATTTGTTTATTGTCTGAACTTGCTTTAAATTCCTGTATGATATTTAAAAATAGATTTCAAAATAATCTAAAAGTTTTAGCTAAGAGAATTTGAAGTTGAAAATCGTATGATCCTCACTAAAAACAAATAGTGAAAGGTGTTGAAATTGCGATTAAAATAACCCTTCATCAGAACTGTGGTAAAAGGCTAAAGGTGAAAGTATAAGACTTAGTGAGAATCATTTACCATTTAACTGTCTTACTATGCAATTTCAGTCAACCTTGATTTGTGTAAAGATAATTATATTTTTTACAATAAAAGGAAAATACTTAATATAGGTCTACTGTAGTTATCATTTTTGTTTTGAAATTCAGGCAGCAGCACAGAGACTTCAGAAAGAATTTAAAAATTATACTACTTGCATCAAAGGTAAATTAAATTCTTAATAATAAATATTTTCAATTTTATGCTTAGTCCAAGGACCAATGATTATTATTATAATGAGGTTGAAAACAATGATGATTATATTATTGATAATGATTATGATGATGGCAACAAAAATGATGACAATGATGATAAGGATGCAATGATGATGATGTTGATGATGTAATCATGATGATTATGATAATGTTGATGTAATCATGATGTAATCATGATGATTATGATAATGTTGATGTAATCATGATGTAATCATGATGATTATGATAATATTGATGTGATATGATGATGATGATGTAATCATGATGATTATGATGATGATGATGCAATGATGATGATGTTGATGATGTAATCATGATGATTATGATAATGTTAATGTGATGATAATGATGGGGATGCAGTGATGATAATAATGGTGATGATGTAATCATGATGATGATGATGAGATGATGAGTTGATAATGATGATCATGATCATGATTTGATGATGATGTTGTTACAATGAATAATAATATGATGATGATAATAATGATGACTATGATCACTGTCCAGAGTGGTTGCTATGGTAATATTAACCTGAATTTTAATGGTAAGAATGAGGACTATAATGACATGGTTTATGATGATGGTTGTGGTGTTGATAATAGAAATAATTGACAGAAGTTATTGTGATGATGATATAGCAGATGATTAGTTGTCAAAGATAACTGCTTCAGGGTACTGATGATTATGTACAATAATTTTAGAAAAGGTGATCCTACTAATGATGAATGACTATGATGAATTGTTATTAGGGTGATGATTAAGAACATTGTTGTCCTTGATGAAGATGAGGTTAATGATTTTGATAGATACTGGAAGTGATAATCTTGATTAAAGCTAGTGATGATGACACTTGGTCATGCACCTGATGATATCCTTCAATTTTCCAGCAATGTTAACTGCTAGTCAGGCATTTGGAGAGGCAGTGAAGGAAGTTTATGAACCTGATTGGCATGGAACAGAACAGCTAACTTCATTACTAGAGGTACTGTATGCTGTGAATTATGTGTAATCAAGGAAACCAGGATTCATTTACTATTATAAGCTCACAAGTTACTAACAGTAAATTGTTCTATAATTACTAATAAGTAACTAAAACTTTAAATGTGAATTTTTTTTTTATCTAAAATATTTTTTTTACTTTAACTAGTTTGTTTCTTGAATTTGAATTTTTTGAGTTTTGAGTTTTTGGTCAATTGTACAGTCATGTAGAAGAAAATTTTAAAATCTCTAGCTCTCTCGTTGTCCTTGACATTCTCAGCGCCTGGAACATAAAGGTCGTGGACAAGTGCCCTGCATCTAGTTCTGTTTTTTCCTGTCCTTTTACATTTTTGCTATGTAATATTCTTTGCTTTCACTCAGCCAATCATTTTCTTCACCAGCTATGCATATGTAGGTTGCCCTAAAGTCAAAAGAGTATTTTAAGAATACCCCTCAGTTAATAGTCTTTTTTGATTTGTCAAAAATGTGAATTAATTAATAAATATTTATCATGATGTGTTTGTTCCCAGCAAATTGATACCTTGTGGAATGATGTCCTAGAAAAACTCCAGGATGAGGTTCTTGTACCTCTCACAGCATACCAGTGCCAGTTCCCTGATATAAAGGTAACTTTGTTAATCTAAATAATTTTTATTATTAATAAAAGCTTCTAACTGATAATCCTGGAATAAGCAGAATTTTAAGAATTCTTTATCAATTTAATATAATTATAAATTAAAAATAAATATATTATAATTATAGAAATTTTTCTCTGCTTCCTTTTTTTTCATGAATATATATAATAAAAAAAATTAAACTGTGCTTGAAGATGATTTCCAATCAGAATTATGCAGTATGGATTGGAAATCATTTTTAGAACTAATATTAATAACAATAAGTTACTGAGTGTCAAGGACTGGTTCAGTTGTTTTATTTCATTAGCGAAGGTCAGTTTGATCAGTTCTCGATTAAAAAAAAATGTCTCATCAATAATCATACTTTCAGTTTTTGGACTCTTGATCATGCAACTATTAAATACCCAGGACCAAATGAGCCCAGAAAATTGAGGTTTGACTCCGAAGTAAAAACTCCAAATTGGGTGACACTATTTTAATGTTCTATAAAATATAAAAAAATATGTACTTCTTATTTTTAAAAGAAGTACAAAACAGTTTTTATTTTGAAGTTAAAAAGATTTGCCATTAGTAACTAAAAACTAAAAAATTCAATTTCAAGAAACATAACGTTAAAGAAAAAAAGGTTAAAGATAAAAACAAATTAAATCAAATTCAATTTCTTTTAAAAAAAACATTAAATTTCATTTTAACTATTATTTTAGAATAAAATAGTTAATTTATTACATCTTTGTTTGTTTCTAATTAAAGCTTTCTAAACTCTGATCTTCTGACTTTTTTAAGGCTCGAATCAACAAGAGAGGAAGGAAAATAGTTGATTATGACCGGGCAAAACACAATTTAGAGGTACTTGTAGACTAAGTGTATTTTTTTCTTTCTCTTCAGTGAATCACTTATTAATAATATATGATTTGTAAATCAAAGTTATTTGAGGATTGGTAAAGTGTTTTGTAAACCAGCTCTATCAGTGAAAGGCCATGTGATGTCCGTAACTTACTTGGTCAAAACATCCATCAGATGCAGATTTATGGGAGGAGTTGGATGGGTCCTGGTCCACCTTTTAGGAGAGCCTTTTAGAGATTTTTATAATAAGTAATATATCGGTGAAACGTGCAACCACTCCAACCCGTGCCTGCAAAATCAAATGCAGCAACCTTCACCTTCAAGAAAGACATATTGCATCAACAAAGTGTAGTCGATTTGAAAATCTGTTATACATTTCAAGTTCGATCAGATCATTATTTTGAGAACTTTGAATTAAAAAAACAGGAAAAATAAACTGAAATTGAATTATAGTAAAATGAATTTTAAAACAAACCTCTATTGTTTTGAAATTAAAATTAATAGTCCCTCAAAGGATCAAGTTAACGTAACAAACGTACAAGTCGAGGTGTATTTTTTCACCTCAAATTTAGGTCTCAGAAAGTCAACATAAGTCAGAAATGCACTGGGAAATATGGTAGTCCCAGCCGACAATGTTCTTCTGAACCAGAAGCCTGCAAGGTCTTACTGTCCCTTTCTAGAAACTGCATGCTAATACTGCAGATACATTTAAACTTGTATTATATCACCAAGTCTTTAAATACCTCAGTCTGCTTTTCTTTTGTGAGAAACACAAACCTCTCTAGCAGCTTTTATCAAACTATGCTTCAGGTCAGATCAACCTGTCATTTTAAAAGGGAACATTTTTAATGTCAACTTGTCCAGTTCTCTCATTTTAAAAGGGAACATTTTTAATGTCAACTTGTCCAGTTCTCTCATTTTAAAGGGGAACATTTATTTTTTAATGTTAACTTGTCCAGTTCTCTAACAGGACTTACATAATTTTATTTTTAAATATTTCCATAAAGTCTCAGTGTTTATTAATTTATAACTAAACAACTAATTTTTTTTTAGGCTTTGAAGGCAAAAGGGAAAAATGTTGACCCAAAAAAGCTGGCACAGGTAATAAGTTAATTTCCATCTCAGGTACTTTGTGGCTAGACTTGATAATTAAACCATCATTTTTTTACACAGTAACATCTGAAAGAAAATTATAATCATATAAAATCTAATCATTAACCTCAGTTTTAAAGACTTTTTACTGCTTAATTTATTGTTGATGTAAATTGGTTTTTGGTATAATTGTTATTGTTTTTATAGTAAGAGTTTGATATCTGATAGAATACATTATAAGTTTAGTATAACAGTAATGCATTTGTTGTTTAGGCTGAAGAGGAATTTAATGAAGCTCGAAATGTTTACAGCAAGCTTCATGTTGAGTTATATGATGAACTGCCAGCACTTTATGACAGGTTTGTTTTCTTATTAAATTTTACCAAGGGTTCATTAACGTCTTTTCCTTTTTTTTGTTTTGGACAAGTAAGGGTAACCAACTGCCAGTCTCCCCTCAGCCCAACACAATTCTTTGACTTGCGCAGACAGCGACAGCTCAGCGACTGCCTGCCAAGCAATGGAGGTTCAAATTTTCTATTTTTAGATATAGAGCTCGTGACTGTGGTCATGTACATGGCGGCCTCTGAGGCCGAGAAACTGTCAGCGAACCTGTGTGCTCTGTGTGAATCTGTAAAGAAGTAGAGGTCAAATGTTTAATAGGGGGTCAGTGGTCTAAAGACTGAGACATAATGTGGTGGCAGAGCAGGATATAAAAAGGAGGGGGTAATTAGTAGGTGATGATGCTTTTAGTAATAAAAAAGCAGCCATAAGGAATCTAAATGCTTATCCAAGTTTGTTGGGAAGAGGGCAACACCAATATTGAACATGACATTCTAGTCAAGATCAAATAATATTAAAGTAAAAAAAATATGAAATTTTTAAAAAAGGTAAATCTCACTCTTTTAACAACGATCAAGCATTTTTTGATTGTATTTTAACTTTGCCGAAAGAATTGTTTCCTTCAAAAATATAAATATGTAGCTCTTGACTTGCAAGACATGAATTTGTAATTGTTTTTTAACAGTTTTTTTTTATTGCAGTCGAATTTCATTTTATGTTTCATCATTTCAAAGTATATTTACAGCAGAAGGAGTTTTTCATCGGGAAGCTGCTAAAGTAAGTAATACATGTGGATGACATGTACTGAGTCTATACT
This sequence comes from Isaurus tuberculatus, assembly GCA_025447995.2. Classification (NCBI taxonomy): domain Eukaryota; kingdom Metazoa; phylum Cnidaria; class Anthozoa; order Zoantharia; family Zoanthidae; genus Isaurus; species Isaurus tuberculatus. Next base: position 3,379 of record JAOEHV020280367.1, on the reverse strand, counting down.
GAGTAAAGCTGAGTTGAGTAATACAAAACATTTGTACTTACATGAAGATAAGATTATTGTTATTTTATTGTAGATTAAAGTTTAATGAGATTATAATAGAAACTTTTTTGATAAATTTGATAGTTTATTTCTCTTCATTCTGCAAAGCTTTAGTTGCCAAGCTAAAAGACTTGGGAAATAGTCAACTTTTTTTCATTACATCATATGATAATCGTTGTCATCATGGTCATTGCCCAATCATAATAATGATTGTCTTTGTTTTCTTTATCATTAACATATCAATCCAATTTTAATCCAGATTTATCCCCGTAAACAGGGGTGGCTGGATTTACCCCACTTTGGCAGCAATCTCTCCAACTCCTACTCTCCATCTTACTTGATGCATGGCATCCCTTTTCTCCAAACCAACACTCTCTATCTCCTTCTCCACTTGCATCTTCCACATCTTCTTTGGTCGTCCTCGCTTCCTCTTACCCTTCACTTCAAATTCCAATAAATTAACATCTTCATTATTATTACCCTCACCAACAGCAAGGGCTACAATCGAAAATTGTAACAACTCCGACAAAGAAAGTCTAGGGGCATTTGTTAATAAAGGTCTTTAAATTTAAATATGTATATATAAGCCCTTATAGAAATGCCTGAAAGAGAATGTGTTGCTGATTGCAGATTAAAACCCAATTGAATGATTTAATGGATGGTGTGGTTGAACAACTTGCTGCTGGTACTCATAGCACCAGAAAACCATGTCCTCTCACAGGGTAGGTACCCAAAGCCCTGTCACAGGGTAAATACCCAATATCCCCCCACAGGGTAAATACCCAATGTCCTCTCACAGGGTAAATACCCTATGGCCTCTCACAGAGTAGTTACCCAATGCCCTGTCACAGGGTAGGTACCCAATGTCCCCTCACAGGGTAAATACCCAATATCCCCTCACAGGGTAAATACCCTATGTCCTCTCACAGGGTAAATACCCTACAGTTATGTCCTCTCATAGAGTAGGTACCCAATGCTCAGTCACAGGGTAAATACCCAATGTCCCCTCACAGGGTAGGTACCCAATGTCCCCTCACAGGGTAGGTACCAAACTTCCCCTCACAGGGTAGGTACCCAATGTCCCCTCATGGGGTAGGTACCCAATGTCCCCTCACAGGGTAGGTACCCAATGTCCCCTCACAGGGTAGGTACCCAATGTCCCCTCACAGGGTAGGTACCTATATGTTCTCTCACAGTGTAGATTCTTTTTGCCTGGCAGAAATGCTAACTTATAATTTTTTGACAACCATACCAGTTGAGAAAGAAACTTCAGTACTACATGTTCTTTTCATCTTTCTGTCTTCTATTATTTGATTAACCTGGTGTGAATAAAAGGAGTTCTGTTGTTGGCATTGCTATTATAATAAATATTTTGTTTCCAAAATTTGTGTGCAAGTTAGCTTCCTGTCACTGACTAATTGCTAGGGACCATTGTTGCATGATGAAATGTGCAGTAAGATAAGTTATTCTTCATGCGGGACCTATCCAATCAATCTTGAAATCACTTTATTTAAGAGACAATGGTATTTTGCTGAAGGTAAAACCTTCTACAGTCAGTCGCTAATACGACTGCGACTATATACCCAGCCACTAAATTTTATTGTTTTTTTTTCTTTTTTTCTTCTTTGGGAAGCCTGAATGTTGTCCTTCGTGACTACCAAATAGTTTAAAGTTAAAATTCTTTTAAACTACTTACTGACTGGACAACATGTTTGGCAATCCAAGGATTTGTCTGGTCAATACTTATATCTGTCCAGACATTGCAAGCCTGTTGACCGACCATTATTTGATGCCCTGCAATGTCTTAATGTCTTCCTGTATATCCCATACAGGAGTGACAATCCTATATCAGACAGTGATGAGGCGGAAGTACATAGCCAGCCTCAATCTGATGCTGGCTCAGGGTATGCTGACATTTGCAATGATGAAGGAAGCAGACCAGAAAATGGAGAAGGTATGACAGCTAGCGCATTTTAAACAGCAAAAAAACATTATTAACTTGAATTTTTTTTTTAAATCTTTTAAATATCTATATTTATTAAATTTTTAACCTCGAATATTTTGTTTCTCGCGTTTTGATTGGTTCACTCAATCTCGGTTATCAGTTCATATACCGAATGACCATATATGGAAAATGACTGTAAACTATTGCCAAGCTAAAAAATGTTTACGCGAGGCGAAAGTTCCTCTGAGAAAATGGCGTTAAAAAGTAGATTTTACGAGTTTTCTGATGAAGAAATAAAGACTTTTGGATAATTTTGTACCAGCGAAAACGAAGAAAGCAACAAATTTCGGTATGAAGTTATTTAACGGTACGTAACTCAAGTTTTCTAAAAAATTCTAAAAAAAAAGTTATAACTTTTCTGTGGACAAGTTTTTCAAGCAAACGTAACAAAACAACAATTGTTTTAACTTTAGAAATTTAAGAACGGCTTGCAAGTTCTTGTGGAAGTAAGTTTTCTGAAGTAAGGTTCTGAAAGATTCTTTCGCACGTAGTCTAAGGCTGTAGGTTTTTATTATTGCCCTTAATTCTACCGAGTGCTATGTGATAAACTTTTGCCAAAGGAGAAATTATTTATGCATGTGTAATATCCGAAGCTTTGCAAATTACTATAAATTATAGAGCCACCTTAAATGTATATTGTAATATCATGTTATTTCTTAGGCAAAAAAGCATTTACTGAAAACTGGTTTAATGAAACCCACGACCTCAACATCAAAGAGTCTGACCTGGTTACACTTCTACAACTCGCAACAAAGGACCAGCTATTTCAATTTGAAGGCAATCTATACCAACAAATAGACGGCGTGGCAATGGGTTCTCCGTTGGGTCCCCTCATGGCTAATGCCTTTTTGTGTTCACTTGAAGAAGAGCTAGAGAGAGATAACAAGCTTACCCAACCTATACATAAGATATATGGATGATACGATAACTGCCATGCCAGACGTAGCTGCAGCCGAGTCTTTTCTTTCTACACTTAATGCATGTCATCCCTCGATCAGCTTCACTATGGAATTAGCGAGCAACAAAAAATTGTCGTTTCTTGGAATGGAAATAATGAAGGATGGCTTCCAACTGAGTACCAGTGTTTACAGGAAATCGACAAATACTGGCTTACTTTTGCATTTTCACAGTCATGTTGATCGTAGGTACAAAACCTCGCTTTTGACAACAATGGTAGATAGTGCATATCGTCTGTCATCAACGAAAGAACTTTTTGAGACTGAATGTATTAAACTTAGATCAATTTTTTCCAATCTGAGGTATCCGAACAAGCTAGTCGATTCTACAATCTCATCTTTCATTAAATCCAAGGTAATGAATAATTCCAGTCCACCC
>JAOEHV020280265.1:0-12034 GCA_025447995.2 Isaurus tuberculatus | reverse complement strand
TGATGCAATAGTGGCGTTATGTGGTCGTATTTTTCTAGCTTTGTTGTACTATGGCGTTATGTGGTCGTATTTTTCTAACTTTGTTGTACTATTTAAACAAAAATTAATGAAGTGTCCCAAACATTTTGTCCAGCATTTTAGATCTTGCTAAATTAAATTTGATTATGCAAAAATATTCTGCAACAGCGTCATTTTTCCATAACTACCAAAATGATTTGCGAATCTTCATTTGTAATTAATTTTTGTGGCTACTGCGTCGATAGGCGGTAGCCACTTTGTCATCGGGAGCGTACGTGAGTGACGTGAGTCCGCAACCAAACCACAGGAAGCCCAGTCTAATACAAACACCAGATAAAATTCTCAAGGCAAAATCAAAACATTCTTTGTAACCAATCAAGTCAGTCGATAAACTTCCCAGCCAATAGTTATCGAACAGCTCGGATTCGCTCTTCCGATTTCATTACGACGGAAAAAGATTCATGATTTGATCACGAAGTAGCCAAATGTGCTATTGGAGCGCTTTTTATCATTCCTTCTTGAAAGCAGTAGAACGGTCGAAACTAAGTATTCGACAAAAGAAAGTAGGCAAAGGGTTCTGTTATTTGTTGTATGTGATGCAATTGCACAAATCGCCCATTGCATGAATCTTAAGTGGTTTCAAACTAGATATAATTAAATCAGTAAATTAAAGTGCAAGCACCACGAGAAATTGACTTTGCCTCAGTGGTTTGGGTAAGGGGTCTAGTTTTTACATTCGTGGGTTTTATGTTACCGCAACTTAGTAGGCGACGGAGAAGCAGGAAAAACAGCTAATTAATATGCGTGACGTCATAAGTTGACTTTCACGATGCCTCTTTCATAAATGGCTTTATAAACAAAAAAGTAGATATTCAAAAAGTAAATCTTAAAAACCCGATAAGTTCAAATACAACACACTCAGGACTTGATAAAATCTACCAAAGTGTCACTGCGCCAGCAAGCAAGTCATTTTATTACGTCAGGGACCGAGGTGGGGAATGGTCACTAATGACTTTTTAACGCTAAATTCGAATGCGAAAACTTGCCCAAAATTAATTTTCAATAGTAAATTCAAAAAATAAAAATTTTTTTCTTCTAGCATATTTAAAAATATATGGAATTGGTCAATTTGGTGGAGCTTGCACTTTAAACTATTCCAAACAACTTTATGAAGTTTCTTAGTCACCTGGAACTATCAACACGTACCTCTAAGTAAACTGGCTTAACAACATAAAGATTTTCAAGTCGTATACCAAATTTGCCTTCTTCATAGACTCCAGGCTCTGAATATGAAATACAAAAGATGTTCTCAAGTTAGGCCAAACGTGTTGGCAGCAGACTGACGAATTAAAAGGGAAAGAACATTTCGAGTCAGTAAATACCTTGACTGCCTTTGAATCTTCCTCCAAGCTTGAAATAAGGATTTGAGCCTCCCTTTTCCAGTTTTAGAACGACTTCTATGGCCTACGTTGCAACTTGAAATTCGCAAGCGGCGCCATTTTGTTTGCGTAACGTCACTCTTGCGCTCGGAGTATTTTAAGTCAGCGGGCTATTCGAAGTAACACATGCAATTTTTTTTTTAATATTTCATATTTGTTCGTTTCTAAAGTATGGTTCATTATGTAGGAACTTACACCCATACTGCCTCCGATGTTGGTATCTTAGAAAAACTTCAGCGCAAGAGTGACGTCACACAAGCAATCGCCCACGATTTTCAAACGGTAAAGTTGGCCATAGAAAACAATCTGAAACTTGAACAGACAGACTCAAATCCTTACATAAAGCATCGAGGAAGATTCAGGGATACTCAAAGTATTTTTGACGCAAAATGTTCTGAACAGTCGAGGCTCCTTTAAAAACAAAGTGTAAAAGAAAAAAGATTAACAAATATTAACATTTAGCAAAAAGGTAGAATATCTAGTCTTTTTATATTATCTATGTGATATTCTTCGTTCACGATTTAATTTAGAAGACGCAAGCTGACCAGAAAAAAAGAAGTTCGATATCTGTTATCACATATTTTTCTCTTTTGTGTTATTGGTCAATTCCAGTCGCGAGCACCCCGGGCAAACCCCGGGAATTTGATACAAGATGAGTCCCGCAGGGGCGGGTATTTGGCAGTTAATAGTTTTCTGGGCCCCCGGGCATTTGCAAACAACAAAAATACTTCCTGTCGTCATTTACGACAACGCTCAGAAGTCGAGGGTTTCAAACACCATCATTTTGGAATAAGAAGAGCATTTATCGACAATAAACGACCTATAAAAACAATAAAACCATTTGCTTTGTCTTTGTCCGGTCGGAGTGTTTCATTTCGTGACCCTATCAGTTCACCATGAGACCATGTGACTGTTTACATTCGGCTCATGAGTATATAAAATATTAACTTATGTACTGATGGACTGGGGGGCCGGGCATTTGACCATCATAGTAGGAACGGGGGACGGGGCATTTGCCAACAAAAATTGCCCGCTTGGTCGGGGATTTGCCCGGGGGGATGCTCGCGGCTGGAATTAACTCACACTTTTGCAGAGGTGTTAAAATAAAGCACTGCACGACGCTAGCTTCGGTTACTTCTCAAAAACTTCGCAAGTTGCTGCAGTTAATTTTTGTCCATGATTTCACAAAATAATTTTAAAAACTAATTCTTTGGTTGTTTTGTGTCTTAATTTGTGATGAAACATAAATTTAACCTTTAAAAAGCTACCTAATTTTCCAGTGTTTTAGCCTAAAATGCATAAAGTATTTTTTAACGTAATAAGTTCAAACTCTACTTCAATTGAACCCACAGGGGAAACAACGTAATCAAAGAACACCAGGCGACGGAGTGTTGTGGTAACGATGGATAACGAAGGTACAAGTGGCACCAGAAGGAGAGGCTAGCACAAGACCATACGAGGAAGAGGGGTATTGTCGGTGGCCTATGTTCCGTCCAGGAGTAAAAGACTTTATCAATAAAATCCAACATTTTCAGCGCATGCCTCAAGACCCCCTTCAGCCCTCATAATAGCCTTCCATCTATATTTCACTTTTCTCAAAGTCGTTTTGAAATCCCTGACATGTGGTAATCAACAATTATTATCAATGCACGCCGCCAAATGACAAACTGCCCTCTGTAAAGCTCGCCTTTTTGCGGGCCAAACGGTAAATGAGCGGACTGTGAATACATCTGCCGCCCTGATTCTGATAGGGTGCAGAGACGCCTAACAACTTCACTTGGCCAATGAGATCCTGAGGATACCATTTCAATGCCGGAGTTGGAGCGAATTTTTGTTTGTCACTTTGTAATTCTGTGGTAAACATTTGAAGTCTGGAAATTTTGTTTTAAAATGGAAGAAGACCCAAATTTTCAGCTTTTTTTTTAGTCAAAACTCGGACTTAGACAAACAGCAACTCGTTGAAATTGAGCAAAAAATTCAAGCAAAAAACACCAACAGAGCAACTGAGTGGGGAGTATAAAAGTTTGAGAAATGGTGTGCGAAAAGAAAAATGACAGTGGATCTCAAAACAGTACGTCCAACGGACTTGAGTGAAATTCTGTGAAAGTTCTTTGCTGAAGGGAAAACAGAGAAACGCCAAGCATTAACTCCAAGTACATTGATTGGAATTAGAGCAGCCATTCATCGCCATCTAACCTGTGCTCCACTCAGCCGAAACATAAACATTTGTTTTCCCACAAATGTTTGAAGCGAAGGCCAAACTATTTACGAACGAAAACAATGCGAAACCAAAACACAAATCATTTATTCAGTCAGGAGACATGCGGAAATTGAACCGATACTTCATGGAAGGGCAGAACACAGAATGCGTTTGAAAAAATGCGAGAAGCTGGTTGATTTTATTTTGTTTTCGTTGTGTTTTCATCTTGTTCGCGCAGCAGAGTTACCAAAGTTTTATGTTACATCTCTGTTAAACATTATTTTCTTACTAAATGAATTTGTACGATTTGGCCTTATGTATTGATAATAATGATAATCAAATGACGTTTGTCGTGCCCTCCAAACGTCATGTGATTGTCCTATTTTCTTGAAATGTTACCCCTCCCTCTCCCCCTAAAAAATAATAAAGTGAGGTCCGCTTTGGTATTTGTTCGCATTCCCCACCGAAATTCCTCCTAACTATTGGCCTGATTACATACATTTTTAGTTGCTAATTTACACTATATACACACCTATTGTTAATGTAGTTCCAGCTTCAAGCGTTAACTCGTTGGGGCTTGTCTTGTAATCTATACCGTAGCCATCTAAAGATAAAGATTATACTAGAAGTTTCTAATAGAACGTGAAGTGCTGCGAGCTGAACTCAATGTGCTATATTATGAGCCAGTGAGATAAAATTAAAAGTCATCTGAAATGAGGAAAGCAACTCGGACGAGACAGCTTAAAGCCGGGCTATCGCTACAATACTTTGTAAACAATTAATTGAAAACACAGAAATTAAAACAATGAAATATAATGAAGCGTAAATAATTAAAAAATATGTATTTTACCTGTGTCTTCACATCTGAGTAGTTCAGATGGCAGATGTTTATTTTTACGGGCGATTCATTCGACTTAATTATTGTACAATTGATGTGGCAAATAATTCAGCAACAATGTTATGCTTTGTTGGGCGATCGGTCTGATTTGGTTGGATCTGCAATCATCGTTGACCGACGTACTCGGCAACTTCGCAGACCATAAAACCACTTCAGCGATAAAGCATGCGATCAGTCACACTGTGTCCTACGCATTGTTATAGGTTCGTTCTGCTGACCGATATACTACCTGTTCACAAAATCATCCATAACTCGCCAGTCCAAATATCGAGTTTTGAACTGGCTATACACTCGTGCCCAAACCTACTCGCTCAGACTTACCACAGGTAGCCCGTAACGATTAGTGTTGCTTCGCTCGCTCGCAGCAATAATATATTTAATTAATTTTACCACATGTTTGATCATGACAATGTAAAAAATATACATTTTCTTGAAAAAGAAGCCGCCCTTGAATAGGAGTCGCATTCGGAAATACACAAAAAAATTGTTTCATTGAGACAAGATTTTATCTGTTAAATCATCTACATTCTCTACTCGAAAAATTTCGTCATGAATCTCATCGTCTGAAGCTCCGTTTGAAGTCGAACGATAGCAATGCAATGGCTTCAAAAAATAAATAGAGGCCGCCCTTGAAAAGAAATCGTCCTTGAATAGAAGCCGCAATTATTTTCTTTCGAAAAAAATAGAAGCCGCAGCTTCTGTTCAAGAAAATACAGTAGTATCTAAGTGAGAACAAAAAATGGAAACTGTTGTTAACACTGAGTTATTAAAAACTATTTACCAACAATTCCCATACACTAACTGGTGGGAGAGAGATAAATTGCCTATTTACAAAGGGCGGTGTATTTGACCCAGGGATTACAGAGAACAAATCTATTCACAGGGTCGAGTAGATCTGAACCCGAGCCATCCTAATTGAAATTCGGCACCTCTAACCAATAGCAATCATAGGTTACCCCTTCAAAAGTTAAGAACAGCGAAGCGAGGAGACTGGGAAAAATAAGCCATAATGAACGACGCATTCTAGTCTACACCTTGAAATAACTAATTAATAAATACTAGTTTCATAACGTAACGCAAAACATTTTAAACGAGAACGCAAATAAGAAGCTTAAAAAGTACGAGTTGCTTACTTTCAACGACGTGAGTGACGAAGCCGACACCATGTCCTGTGTAGATATGAAAATCCAATCCCACATCCCAGAGCGCCTTACGTGACCAAGCGTCTAACTGGTGACCTGAAAAACAAGTCGACAGAAACACAACTCATGGTACTTAACTCAACGCAATATAGTGAACTTAGTTGGCGTTATAAGGGAAATACTAAAATTATAAGTCGACTTTCGGCGTCTCCATGCCACCAATGTTAAGACAAGACTAAGTGAATTAATTAATTAATTAATTCACTTAGTCTTGTCTTTCATATGCAAATCTAGAGACTTGAACTTTATAGCATTACATTAATGTAATGCTATAAAGTTCAAGTCTCTAGATTTGCATATGAAAGACAAGACTAAGTGAATTAATTAATTAATTAATTCACTTAGTCTTGTCTTAACATTGGTGGCATGGAGACGCCGAAAGTCGACTTATAATTTTAGTATTTCCCTTATAACGCCAACTAAGTTCACTATATTGCGTTGAGTTAAGTACCATGAGTTGTGTTTCTGTCGACTTGTTTTTCAGGTCACCAGTTAGACGCTTGGTCACGTAAGGCGCTCTGGGATGTGGGATTGGATTTTCATATCTACACAGGACATGGTGTCGGCTTCGTCACTCACGTCGTTGAAAGTAAGCAACTCGTACTTTTTAAGCTTCTTATTTGCGTTCTCGTTTAAAATGTTTTGCGTTACGTTATGAAACTAGTATTTATTAATTAGTTATTTCAAGGTGTAGACTAGAATGCGTCGTTCATTATGGCTTATTTTTCCCAGTCTCCTCGCTTCGCTGTTCTTAACTTTTGAAGGGGTAACCTATGATTGCTATTGGTTAGAGGTGCCGAATTTCAATTAGGATGGCTCGGGTTCAGATCTACTCGACCCTGTGAATAGATTTGTTCTCTGTAATCCCTGGGTCAAATACACCGCCCTTTGTAAATAGGCAATTTATCTCTCTCCCACCAGTTAGTGTATGGGAATTGTTGGTAAATAGTTTTTAATAACTCAGTGTTAACAACAGTTTCCATTTTTTGTTCTCACTTAGATACTACTGTATTTTCTTGAACAGAAGCTGCGGCTTCTATTTTTTTCGAAAGAAAATAATTGCGGCTTCTATTCAAGGACGATTTCTTTTCAAGGGCGGCCTCTATTTATTTTTTGAAGCCATTGCATTGCTATCGTTCGACTTCAAACGGAGCTTCAGACGATGAGATTCATGACGAAATTTTTCGAGTAGAGAATGTAGATGATTTAACAGATAAAATCTTGTCTCAATGAAACAATTTTTTTGTGTATTTCCGAATGCGACTCCTATTCAAGGGCGGCTTCTTTTTCAAGAAAATGTATATTTTTTACATTGTCATGATCAAACATGTGGTAAAATTAATTAAATATATTATTGCTGCGAGCGAGCGAAGCAACACTAATCGTTACGGGCTACCTGTGGTAAGTCTGAGCGAGTAGGTTTGGGCACGAGTGTATAGCCAGTTCAAAACTCGATATTTGGACTGGCGAGTTATGGATGATTTTGTGAACAGGTAGTATATCGGTCAGCAGAACGAACCTATAACAATGCGTAGGACACAGTGTGACTGATCGCATGCTTTATCGCTGAAGTGGTTTTATGGTCTGCGAAGTTGCCGAGTACGTCGGTCAACGATGATTGCAGATCCAACCAAATCAGACCGATCGCCCAACAAAGCATAACATTGTTGCTGAATTATTTGCCACATCAATTGTACAATAATTAAGTCGAATGAATCGCCCGTAAAAATAAACATCTGCCATCTGAACTACTCAGATGTGAAGACACAGGTAAAATACATATTTTTTAATTATTTACGCTTCATTATATTTCATTGTTTTAATTTCTGTGTTTTCAATTAATTGTTTACAAAGTATTGTAGCGATAGCCCGGCTTTAAGCTGTCTCGTCCGAGTTGCTTTCCTCATTTCAGATGACTTTTAATTTTATCTCACTGGCTCATAATATAGCACATTGAGTTCAGCTCGCAGCACTTCACGTTCTATTAGAAACTTCTAGTATAATCTTTATCTTTAGATGGCTACGGTATAGATTACAAGACAAGCCCCAACGAGTTAACGCTTGAAGCTGGAACTACATTAACAATAGGTGTGTATATAGTGTAAATTAGCAACTAAAAATGTATGTAATCAGGCCAATAGTTAGGAGGAATTTCGGTGGGGAATGCGAACAAATACCAAAGCGGACCTCACTTTATTATTTTTTAGGGGGAGAGGGAGGGGTAACATTTCAAGAAAATAGGACAATCACATGACGTTTGGAGGGCACGACAAACGTCATTTGATTATCATTATTATCAATACATAAGGCCAAATCGTACAAATTCATTTAGTAAGAAAATAATGTTTAACAGAGATGTAACATAAAACTTTGGTAACTCTGCTGCGCGAACAAGATGAAAACACAACGAAAACAAAATAAAATCAACCAGCTTCTCGCATTTTTTCAAACGCATTCTGTGTTCTGCCCTTCCATGAAGTATCGGTTCAATTTCCGCATGTCTCCTGACTGAATAAATGATTTGTGTTTTGGTTTCGCATTGTTTTCGTTCGTAAATAGTTTGGCCTTCGCTTCAAACATTTGTGGGAAAACAAATGTTTATGTTTCGGCTGAGTGGAGCACAGGTTAGATGGCGATGAATGGCTGCTCTAATTCCAATCAATGTACTTGGAGTTAATGCTTGGCGTTTCTCTGTTTTCCCTTCAGCAAAGAACTTTCACAGAATTTCACTCAAGTCCGTTGGACGTACTGTTTTGAGATCCACTGTCATTTTTCTTTTCGCACACCATTTCTCAAACTTTTATACTCCCCACTCAGTTGCTCTGTTGGTGTTTTTTGCTTGAATTTTTTGCTCAATTTCAACGAGTTGCTGTTTGTCTAAGTCCGAGTTTTGACTAAAAAAAAAGCTGAAAATTTGGGTCTTCTTCCATTTTAAAACAAAATTTCCAGACTTCAAATGTTTACCACAGAATTACAAAGTGACAAACAAAAATTCGCTCCAACTCCGGCATTGAAATGGTATCCTCAGGATCTCATTGGCCAAGTGAAGTTGTTAGGCGTCTCTGCACCCTATCAGAATCAGGGCGGCAGATGTATTCACAGTCCGCTCATTTACCGTTTGGCCCGCAAAAAGGCGAGCTTTACAGAGGGCAGTTTGTCATTTGGCGGCGTGCATTGATAATAATTGTTGATTACCACATGTCAGGGATTTCAAAACGACTTTGAGAAAAGTGAAATATAGATGGAAGGCTATTATGAGGGCTGAAGGGGGTCTTGAGGCATGCGCTGAAAATGTTGGATTTTATTGATAAAGTCTTTTACTCCTGGACGGAACATAGGCCACCGACAATACCCCTCTTCCTCGTATGGTCTTGTGCTAGCCTCTCCTTCTGGTGCCACTTGTACCTTCGTTATCCATCGTTACCACAACACTCCGTCGCCTGGTGTTCTTTGATTACGTTGTTTCCCCTGTGGGTTCAATTGAAGTAGAGTTTGAACTTATTACGTTAAAAAATACTTTATGCATTTTAGGCTAAAACACTGGAAAATTAGGTAGCTTTTTAAAGGTTAAATTTATGTTTCATCACAAATTAAGACACAAAACAACCAAAGAATTAGTTTTTAAAATTATTTTGTGAAATCATGGACAAAAATTAACTGCAGCAACTTGCGAAGTTTTTGAGAAGTAACCGAAGCTAGCGTCGTGCAGTGCTTTATTTTAACACCTCTGCAAAAGTGTGAGTTAATTCCAGCCGCGAGCATCCCCCCGGGCAAATCCCCGACCAAGCGGGCAATTTTTGTTGGCAAATGCCCCGTCCCCCGTTCCTACTATGATGGTCAAATGCCCGGCCCCCCAGTCCATCAGTACATAAGTTAATATTTTATATACTCATGAGCCGAATGTAAACAGTCACATGGTCTCATGGTGAACTGATAGGGTCACGAAATGAAACACTCCGACCGGACAAAGACAAAGCAAATGGTTTTATTGTTTTTATAGGTCGTTTATTGTCGATAAATGCTCTTCTTATTCCAAAATGATGGTGTTTGAAACCCTCGACTTCTGAGCGTTGTCGTAAATGACGACAGGAAGTATTTTTGTTGTTTGCAAATGCCCGGGGGCCCAGAAAACTATTAACTGCCAAATACCCGCCCCTGCGGGACTCATCTTGTATCAAATTCCCGGGGTTTGCCCGGGGTGCTCGCGACTGGAATTGACCAATAACACAAAAGAGAAAAATATGTGATAACAGATATCGAACTTCTTTTTTTCTGGTCAGCTTGCGTCTTCTAAATTAAATCGTGAACGAAGAATATCACATAGATAATATAAAAAGACTAGATATTCTACCTTTTTGCTAAATGTTAATATTTGTTAATCTTTTTTCTTTTACACTTTGTTTTTAAAGGAGCCTCGACTGTTCAGAACATTTTGCGTCAAAAATACTTTGAGTATCCCTGAATCTTCCTCGATGCTTTATGTAAGGATTTGAGTCTGTCTGTTCAAGTTTCAGATTGTTTTCTATGGCCAACTTTACCGTTTGAAAATCGTGGGCGATTGCTTGTGTGACGTCACTCTTGCGCTGAAGTTTTTCTAAGATACCAACATCGGAGGCAGTATGGGTGTAAGTTCCTACATAATGAACCATACTTTAGAAACGAACAAATATGAAATATTAAAAAAAAAATTGCATGTGTTACTTCGAATAGCCCGCTGACTTAAAATACTCCGAGCGCAAGAGTGACGTTACGCAAACAAAATGGCGCCGCTTGCGAATTTCAAGTTGCAACGTAGGCCATAGAAGTCGTTCTAAAACTGGAAAAGGGAGGCTCAAATCCTTATTTCAAGCTTGGAGGAAGATTCAAAGGCAGTCAAGGTATTTACTGACTCGAAATGTTCTTTCCCTTTTAATTCGTCAGTCTGCTGCCAACACGTTTGGCCTAACTTGAGAACATCTTTTGTATTTCATATTCAGAGCCTGGAGTCTATGAAGAAGGCAAATTTGGTATACGACTTGAAAATCTTTATGTTGTTAAGCCAGTTTACTTAGAGGTACGTGTTGATAGTTCCAGGTGACTAAGAAACTTCATAAAGTTGTTTGGAATAGTTTAAAGTGCAAGCTCCACCAAATTGACCAATTCCATATATTTTTAAATATGCTAGAAGAAAAAAATTTTTATTTTTTGAATTTACTATTGAAAATTAATTTTGGGCAAGTTTTCGCATTCGAATTTAGCGTTAAAAAGTCATTAGTGACCATTCCCCACCTCGGTCCCTGACGTAATAAAATGACTTGCTTGCTGGCGCAGTGACACTTTGGTAGATTTTATCAAGTCCTGAGTGTGTTGTATTTGAACTTATCGGGTTTTTAAGATTTACTTTTTGAATATCTACTTTTTTGTTTATAAAGCCATTTATGAAAGAGGCATCGTGAAAGTCAACTTATGACGTCACGCATATTAATTAGCTGTTTTTCCTGCTTCTCCGTCGCCTACTAAGTTGCGGTAACATAAAACCCACGAATGTAAAAACTAGACCCCTTACCCAAACCACTGAGGCAAAGTCAATTTCTCGTGGTGCTTGCACTTTAATTTACTGATTTAATTATATCTAGTTTGAAACCACTTAAGATTCATGCAATGGGCGATTTGTGCAATTGCATCACATACAACAAATAACAGAACCCTTTGCCTACTTTCTTTTGTCGAATACTTAGTTTCGACCGTTCTACTGCTTTCAAGAAGGAATGATAAAAAGCGCTCCAATAGCACATTTGGCTACTTCGTGATCAAATCATGAATCTTTTTCCGTCGTAATGAAATCGGAAGAGCGAATCCGAGCTGTTCGATAACTATTGGCTGGGAAGTTTATCGACTGACTTGATTGGTTACAAAGAATGTTTTGATTTTGCCTTGAGAATTTTATCTGGTGTTTGTATTAGACTGGGCTTCCTGTGGTTTGGTTGCGGACTCACGTCACTCACGTACGCTCCCGATGACAAAGTGGCTACCGCCTATCGACGCAGTAGCCACAAAAATTAATTACAAATGAAGATTCGCAAATCATTTTGGTAGTTATGGAAAAATGACGCTGTTGCAGAATATTTTTGCATAATCAAATTTAATTTAGCAAGATCTAAAATGCTGGACAAAATGTTTGGGACACTTCATTAATTTTTGTTTAAATAGTACAACAAAGTTAGAAAAATACGACCACATAACGCCATAGTACAACAAAGCTAGAAAAATACGACCACATAACGCCACTATTGCATCA
>JAOEHV020280161.1:0-12034 GCA_025447995.2 Isaurus tuberculatus | reverse complement strand
GGGACTCCATATGGGGTCTCAGGGAGTAGCGTCCCTGCCTTCCCGAGCTAGTTTTCCACCACATTTCTCAAAATCGTAGGAGAGACATGCTCCCCGTAGAAACTATTCGCTCCAATAAAATCCTCATGATGACAGCAAGAAAAAATACAACTAAGTAAAGTAAAGTCTGTTTAAGAAACTGTACAGTTTTTAACTCTAAATTATTTTAATTTTTGTGCAGCTTAAAATAAAATTTTCAAAAAGATTTTGTAAGGTTTGTAATGTAACTTAGTTGATCAACAGACCCAATAGTGTTCGTCCATCCATCTTTTGCCGGCAGTATTTTCACTGATATCACATCTCCACACTCAGCAAAGATTGCTCTTAAGTTTTCCTGGAATTAGAAAGTCAGTTTATTTCTATACTGTGTTTGTCTGATTAACATTAAATTGACACAAATAAGCACCCTGTGGCCCAGTACCCCCCCCCCTCCCCTATTTTTCAAAAATAATGAAACTATAGTTACTTATCTTACAATAATTATTACTAAGCTATCAATTTCCATATACAGCTATACATGTAGTAGACGTAATGCTTGCTTACTAGAAATGCATTTATTATAAAATTTCAACCCTACTTTTTATAGTCTCCTTTATAAAAAAATACATAGGTTCCAATGATCAGAATTTACAAAACCGAAAAGTGGTTTCCGACAGCTTCCCATGAATAAGATACACAGAACCGATAACAGGTTTCCAACAATTTCTGAAACCTCCAGGCCTGCTAACTAGATATATTTTTACATTGCTTAGAAAGCAAGCAAGATTTTCTGCTTCGGGAAAAACATGATTACTTGTGCCACTAACCTCTGTCATATCAATTGGGATATTACCAACATGAACTTTTGGCTCGGACTGACTAGGAACGGACATTTCTGATCCTCTACTTCCACTGTCTCTTGGTTTTGCCTTGGCAACTCTCAGTGTAAAACCGGACCCAGTTTGGTAGCCATTCAGATTCTCCAGGGCTGCAATGGCCTCCTCTTGAGTTGTGTATTCAACAAAACTGTTAAAACAACACTATGTTAAAATATTGTTGAGAATTGACACAGTTAAAATTTGTTAGAGCTGCTATTTTTTAGGTCTTGCATTAGTTACAAAACCAAATATGGGCATTGCGAAGAACGCCTATTGCTCTTGGGGACATCTACTTGTAGTTCGCAGATGCTACAAATGGGCCTTGTTTGAAAAACATGTTCAAAAAATGCTATGGTCTGTTAGCTGGTGCATCATCATTCACTGACGCAGTTCTTTCCAAAATTAATGGTCAAAACTTACAATCTTCTGATTCGATCTTACAGACTTCAAACTAAAATAATCTGCTGAATTCGATCCTTTATCACTGTAGATTTCCTTATAAATTGTTTAACGCAATTTATTGTTTAAGTCAGAATCATGGAGAAGCAAAAGTGTAAACCAACAGGCTTTTACAAAACCACAGCTGATGTCGAACTGACAAAAGAAAAATGGTTCTGCCCAAAACCTAAGCAAGAGGTTTTTCAAGAAATGATTTTTGTGAAATGGTTGTTGGGAAAACGAGAAGAGTAGAAGGAAGAGTATTACCGACGAAGACTGTACATGGAAGCAAGGAAGGAAGGTCCTATCTACCCAACACTGTTTATATTCAACACCGTAAGACTCGCCGAATGGAGATCTGTTTTAGGGTGTGCGTTCAAGAGCAAGTTCAAAGCCTTTACTTTCGATTGTAATTAAATATATTGATTCGGCATACAATTGAACTATAAAAATAATAACGAGAAGCCATTCCATGTTTTTAGAGTTAACTAATATTTAGGCTGTCATCCGACAACCATCTTCAGAATATGTAAAGTAAATTTAATTAATGCTATTTTATCTAGTTCAACAGTGTCGAGGGAATTGATTGACCTTTCTCGTTCAGTGTTGGCTTTTGTTCTTTTATAAATAATGCTGACCAATAAATATAGTTTGTTCACATCCAATATGGCGGCCTCCATGTTGGCTTCAGTTATTAAAAAGGCGACGAGGATGAAAATACAGTGAAATTCAGCGAGATAAAGACCAAAATACCTTGAAAAGCAAACAAAAACTAAAAAGAAAAGCTAAATAAAATGATTAAATACAGCGCGAGAAATTTGCGAGAAAAGTGAAGAAAAACATCGGAACAGTTAAATGGAAGACAACGATCAACAAGAAACACAACCCCGCGAAATCAGAGTACTTACAAGCGGGAAAGCGTTAAGAATTCAACCTTTCTGTATTCCCCAGAACCAGTTAGAGATCGGCAGAGCGTGGAAAGAATGGCTGGAGGATTTCGAGGAAGAAACCGAATATTTTGAGATTAAAAAGATCAGTGACAAAGTCAGTGCACTAAAGATTTATGGAGGGCCGGAAATCAAGAAATTCGCAAGGAATCTACTAGAAACAGAGCCAGTCACGGATGACAATGACTTTGAAAAAACAAAAAGAAAGTTGAATAACCAATTTCTACCCAAGAAAAATAAACATCATGCTCGGTATACATTCAACAAGCAGAAAATGGAGCCAACGGAAACCATTGTGAGCTATGTAGAATGAGATACCATGCTAGAATGAGATACCAGGCCAGAGAGTGCGAGTTTGGCGATCAAGAAGACGAGAGAATTTTAGAACACCTTATCCAGACTATCAGAGATGAAGATCTGGTCAAGAAAGCCATAGAGAAAACGTGGGACTTGTATCAATTTACAGAAAATGCTAGCCAGAAAGAGGAAATCAGTAAACAAGTAAAGGACATGAAGGAAGACTTTAAAGTTGCCAAAATCCATTCCCCAGAAAAATTCCAATCAAGAAAACCTCCATCACAACAAAGAGGTGAAGCAGTAAGAAGAAATGAGGCCAAACAAGGGCATAAATGTGATTACTGTGGAAAGACTGGACTACACAAGCCAGGAAAAGATTGCCCAGCATACGGAAAACAATGCCATAAGTGCACCAAATACAACCACTTTACTACGTGTTGCAAGTCAGAGAAAAAAACCGAACAGAATCTAGGAAAATCTAAGCGGGTGCAAAAAGTTACCCATGACCTGGAGCCTGAAGCTGAGTCACTGAGCAGTGAATCAGATAGCGAATATCTGGAGTTATCTTCCAAACGCTTAACTTCCCTCAAACCGTGTCAAGAAACCCTCAAGACCATACAAACAAACCTCCAAGTCAAAGGTGAATTTCGAGTAACCGTTAGAAGTAAGAACCGTGGAGTGGAGACACGCTTCATAGTGATAAAGGGGAGGATGGATTCACCACCACCTTTATGCAAGGAGACACTGTTCGAGTTAGGCATAATGAAGATTGACCCAAATGGGCAGATCAGAGAGCCAAATGACCTGAGAATTAAAACGGTGAAACCAACACTGAAGAGTCAATATATCATCAAGCAATTCCCAGAAGTCTTCTATGGTGTTGGTTGCTTCCGGAACAAACAATAGAAATGGATTCAAAGGCAATTCCAGTCACACAAAGACCCAGGAATGTTGCATCCTATTTACAGCAGCCACTAAAGAGATGGCTAGACCAAGGTGTGAAGCAAGGAATATTTGAACCGGTACTGGATGGAGAACCCATCACTTGGTGCTCACCATTGGTCGTTCAGCCCAAGCTAAAATACTCAAAAACAGAAAAGGAGAAGCTAGAACCACAAATGATCAGAGCAAGCATAGATATGCGAATACCAAACCTCTCAATGAAGAGAAGTCGTTGCGTTCAAGCACCAATAGTGGAGGATTTCATCTACAAGCTCCGAAATTGCAAGATACTCTCAAAGCTAGATTTAAGGCAGGGATAAAAGAGAGCATCACAAGCCAGATAACAATGGCATACTTCGACCCTAGGCATCCCATCATACTACACACAGAAGCGAGCTATCACCAGGGTCTCCACAGCATTGTATCAGCAGACAAAGGAATTCAGCCTGTACACTTCATCAGTCCCACAATGACGGACACAGAAAGAAGATACTGCCACACAGAGAAGGATGCACTGGCAATCAAGTGGGCCAAAGAAAGGCTGAGAATTTACCTGCTAGGTGCAGCGAGATTCAGAATTGTGAAAGCATATAAACCCCTACTACCCATGTTTAACAAGGCAACTGCGAAGACACCCCCGAGGATAGAAAAGTGGGTGATGGAAATGCAAGATGTGGACTTCGAGCTTATCTATGAACCAGGAAGGGATGAGCAAGACCCTTTACATTACCTCTCCAGACATCCCCTCCCAGAGACTGGGAATAACAGTACAGAGAAAATCATCAAGTGGACCATAGATGCGGAACATGCAATCGCGCTAACGAAGATCAGAGAAGAGACCCAAAAAGATAAGACGTCACAGAAATTAGTAGAGAGAATAGCAAAAGGTGGGAAAAATTCAAAACAGACAAGGACATACAACCATACTATCAGGTAAGGCAGGAACTTTCCGTTGCTGAGGGACTAGTGTTCTGAGGAGAGAAGATAATGCTCCTTACAGAGGATGATTGTCAAGATTGGTCACAAACTTGGACACTTAGGCAAAACGAAAACCAAGCAGATGCTCAGTGAGAAGTAGTGGTTTCCAAACATGAATAGCATGATAAATACAGTAGTTGACCAGTGCTTCAACTGTCAAGTAGCCACTAAGAGCCACAAGGAAGAACCAATCAAGACCACGCAAATCCCCAGCAAACCTTGGGAGACAGTGTCAGCAGATTTTGGTGGACCATACCCAGATGGACACTACAACTTAGTAGTCATTGACAAGAGAAGCAGATATCCGGTCGTAGAGCCTGTACCAAGCACAAGCTTCAGACCAGTCAAGGAAAAACTCAAGAACATTTTTGCAACTTATTGATCACCAAAGAGGATAGAAAGTAACAACAGACCACCATTTAACTCAAGAGAATATGAAACATTTGCAAAGGAAGAAGGGTTTGATCCTCACGGAGTTACATCAGGACATCCGAGAGCAAACGGCGAAAGCGAAAAGTTCATGCAAACTCTGAACAAGACTGAACGCATAGCAACTCTTGAAGGGAAGAAGAAGTACGGATGGCAAGAAGCAATCCACGATATGCTAGTGGCATATAGATCAACACCACACCCGGCAGCAGGTGTGACGCCATACGAAGCAATTCGAGGAGCCACAGTAAGGATCAAATTGGACCACACTTTACCGACTACAGAGCGAGAGACAAAGGAGGAAATGATAGAGATGCTGATTACAAAGCCATGTTGAAGGAAACAAGAGAAAACAGAAACACCAGAAAAACACGATTGATACTTGGAGACTACGTATTGGTGAGGCAGCAGAAGAGAAACAAGTGGACCACACCATACGAGCCAGTGTTCTAGGCTGTCAGCAGCATTGAAAAATCGAAGATAACAGCACGCAGGACGACCGATGGCAGAACAGTATGCAGAGATGCGAGCCAATTCAAGCTAATTAATTCAGTGATCAACACAGTAGACGAGACAGGAGAGAAAGCAGACAAGGAAAATCGATTCGTAATCAAGACAGAGAGTCATATAGAAGCTGCAAAGACACAAAACATGAGAGAACCAGGACCAACAGAAATACTGAAAGACATAAGCACAACGACCGTAGGAAATGCTAAGGCAAAGACAGAGCCTGGCAAGGACACAGAAAAGGAAACAACAGCTACAGCTACATCCGATCTTGAGGAGACTTGAGAGACTCCGGAGCAGAGGGAACGACCAAGGAGGGAACAACGCAAACCAAGCTACCTCAAGGACTATGTTACTAATTAGGAATCACAGAGACTGAACTTTTTGGACTTGTTAACTTGGTGATATTATTAGAGATTTGCTAACTTGTTACGCTATTGAAAGTTTGTTAACTTGTTAAGATTATTAGAGACATTTACATTTGACAAGGTTACACTCTATTATAAGTTGAGGAGAAATGTAATATCCATGAACCGTGTAATGTTTCTATAGATACTGCTGACCAATAAATATAGTTTGTTCACATCCAATATGGCGGCCTCCGTGTTGGCTTCAGTTATTACAGCTGTAATGGGCTTTCAAGGCAGACTTAAGCCTAGTTTCCATATGATCGCTTACAATCGCTGGATCGTTGAAAATATTGCCAGCGATTATATGGAAACACTTTTCAGCGATCGGGTAATCACCAGTGATCGCTGCGATAGAAAAAGTTCTAACTCAGCGATCGGGTAATCATCAGTGATCGCTGCGATAGAAAAAGTTCTAACTCAGCGATCGGGTAATCATCAGTGATCGCTGCGATAGAAAAAGTTCTAACTCAGCGATCGGGAGCAACCTTCAGCAACCATCAGGGATTATATGGAAACACATTTCAGCGATAGAGCGATCGTAATCTATCTCGCTTTGCTACCACGGGTGCGTCATATAGATTACAAGTGACCATAATATCTGTTGGCTTATAAAAGAGACGTGAACTGTGCTGGAGCTCACTGGAGCGTTAACTTTCGCGATTTAATGGTAACACGTGTAAGAAATTGATAGCGATCGTGAGTGATCCTAAGCATCAGTGATACCAGCGATCGTGAGCAATCATATGGAAACTAGGCTTTACCAGTTACAGGGCCATAATCACAGGTTCAGTTTATCCGGTTTTAACCAGATCACTTTCCGGAGCACCAAAATATTTTTTATATTTTTGCCAATTTACTATATCAAATAGTTTGTAATGATACTCTAATTCAGCTGCTCAAAAATAAAAGGCATTTATAAGGACAAGACGAAATGCATCTTGTTATTTTCTGCTTTATTCCGATTATTATTACTTCTGAATTTCTCCTTGTTTATGATAGAAATTATTTGCTTAAAATTTCCCACAAAATGCAGAAAATAACGTTTTAGAGCGCGAAATTTCAAAAATTTTCCGGGGGAGCATGCCCCTGGACCCCCCTCCCCTATATTTTTCGTGCCTTTGGCACTTGCATCTAACCAGACCACTTCTAAGTTGGTGGCTACGGCCCTGCAGTAGAATTATTAAGCACAAAATGAAAGCTTGGGGAATGTAATCTTACTTTTTTAAAGGTTTGTTGGTTTTATTTTATCAGCACAATCGATGCACCGTTGTTCCTCAAAAAAAGTTGAATAAATTTTGCAGCGAATACAATAGATATGGCTAGACATTAACACAAGACAAATTTGTTTCAGCTCATGTTTCACACATACATATTGTTCTATTTGTTTGGTACCCGACAAATCTGTTCTTATTGAAAAATTATTGCTTAACGTGCTTTAGAACATATATAGAAAATTTTCGCATCCCTTATGTATGACGTGTGCGTGCGTCTATTTCTCAATAGGCGCACGACCGGCCGTGCATGTATCACAAAGGTCAAGTTGCTGGTACTGGAAAGTTTTAAAGTTACAATTTGTTTTGTAGAATCCGTTCGTTTTATCTCCCTTATTTATGTAAAACGAAATATCAAATGAAGAATGACCTAATTTCTTAGTTGAGTTTAATTTCAAGAAAACCTTGAACTTGATATAAACGTTATTCGGCGATGAAGAGGTGAGGTTTTGCAACTCTGATAGACAAAGAAATGAACAACACTTATAGAACAGTCATTCAGATAAAACAAGAAAAACACAATCTGGGTGGTTAAAACATTTAAAGAAAAACATCAATGAATTGAGAACACATTTTATCAAGGTTTTGAAGTTTTAATTTCTAACAACAATTGCACAACCAGTGAAGTGTTTGTTACTAATTTTAACCACAAAATTAAAAACAACTACCGAGTTGTTTTAAAACGAATGAATTTATTAAGCATCCATGGTAATGCACAATTTTTCTGAAAGACGAAAGGTGATTCAAACAATTTCCAATTGTTAAACTGGTGTTGTGATAGAAAAATTCAAACAAAGCTCGAAGAAATGACACTCGGTAACTTAAATACAAACCTTTGGTTGCGCATGAATGTTTACAACAGGTCTTCACTTCCGACTTTTCGTATCAATGAAATTGACACCCGATTCCGAAAAATACACCCATCACTCTGGTCGAACGAGGAAATTTCAAACCGTCACATAATGACAATTTCTTGTCACCGAAACGAGCAGAGTTTGATAAATTACAAAACTACAATACGCGCACCACAACCTTTCTTATGCAGTGGCATGTTCTTTCCAGAAGTGTGTTAATCCCTTTCACAGAATTTCATTCATTGTATGTTAATTCTCAGGTCCAGCGGAATCGAGTGGAGCCAAAAACTTTCGGATCTCTTTTTAAAAAACTGTTCATGTACATCTGAGCGAGGAAGACAACGCATCTGGAAATATCTTGCCATCTTATTAAACTTATGTAATGTAGTAACGATCTTGTCTAAAAATCCTAGCTTAACTAAAGGAACAAATGTGGACACTTTATATTTGCCTCAATTTGCTTTTAACGAACTGTCACACGTTTGTGTAAAACCAAGGGTTATTGAGAATTCTTCTCTTAATCAGGGTTCAAACACTTTTTTTTCTTTTGCAGTTAACTTCAAATGTTCTAAAAGAAATAGTTCATGGGTAGGGTGTGTCTATTGTGTTATGGATGCACGATGGAAGCTGGGAGAGCACGAGGGAAGTGGTTCTCTAGCTTCTCGAGTGCTCTCCCAACTTCCATCGTGCATCCATAACACAATAGACACACGCCACCCATGAACTATTTCTTAAACGGAAGATTATGTTTAAGGCCCTGTTTACATGTGGGAGGTTGAACCTCTTGCCTGGTTCAACCTAGGAAGCGGACGAACCATTCACCATACGAAGTCTTGTTCCTGTTTACATGAAGGGGTTCAAATCTGACCCAGGTAGCCGGTTCAACCCAGAAGCCGGTTCAACGTAGCTCAGTGGGAGGCTGAACCGGGTACTGGGTACAAGTTTTCGCAAATTTTGAGCAGAAGGTGCAAGCGATTGTGAG
Organism: Isaurus tuberculatus; assembly: GCA_025447995.2. Classification (NCBI taxonomy): domain Eukaryota; kingdom Metazoa; phylum Cnidaria; class Anthozoa; order Zoantharia; family Zoanthidae; genus Isaurus; species Isaurus tuberculatus. Next base: position 3,083 of record JAOEHV020280161.1, on the reverse strand, counting down.
TTAAGAAGTTCTCATTGCCGTCCTCGTGCACTTCTGCGCGCAAACCTTATTGTTTGACGAAACCTAGCGATGTTTCCGCCACTGCTAAACACTGTATGGGCGAATGTTACTTGCTGGTTACGTCGAAACAGCAATAAATAAAAAAAGATCATCTGCTGCTGCAACGAACCAGCAGCAGCCAGAAGCGAGGCGAGAAGAACCAACAATCTTTCTTTCCACCATCTTGCACATCCTTAAAGCTGGCTATTGCGCTACAAATGTTTTGAATGTAAACCAAATTCAAAGTTGTCTAAACATGTCTAGACAGCGCTACGTTGAACTGGGGGAAGAGGTTCAATCTTCCACATGTAAACAAGCCCTAATTTTTTTTAAAAAAATTTTAAAACAGCCTTTTAAAAAATTTGGGTAAGTTTTTAGCCCAAAATACACACTAAACTAGGAAAGAAGAATTGAAGAATTTGAGATGAACACGCAAATTTTTGCTCGCACAAAATTTGACAAATCCGTCTCTTTTTCAACCAATGAATAATTTTCTCTAAAAGGTCCAACTCAGGTAAGAAATCGTAAATAACTTTACTTCTCTAGGCAAGCCAAAAATGTTTCTCGTTTTTCTCTGCGTTTTTTATTTATTCCTCAATCGAAAGTGTTGTAATTTTGACACGGTTATTTTTCCTAAACATTAAATCCTTGAAATCACTAAAACACTCTAATATGCCATCTTGTGTTGTTAAATATGCAACCAAATTCATATAATTTATTTTAAAACTAGTAAATCTTAACATTTGATAAATCTTGATTCAAACGCTTGATCTCAAATTGTATTCAAATTTGTTTTTGAAAGCATGCCGTCACCAACCTGTTTAGAACCTCGCAAAATTCACGATAAACATTACTTTACGCACGAGCGTTTCTTTAACGATTTTTATAAAAATTTCAAAAGTTGATTGAAATGCTACAAATTCGGCATAATCTTCGGGATTACTTTTAATTTCTCAATGATACAATTGTGAATGTTTCGGATTCAAAGCTATAATTCTGATGGAACATGTGGGGTAAACAACTATCTATTTTATAAAGCCGTATTGCTCCGTAGTTAAAACAAAAAGGTTTAGCATAAGTTTGCTGGTGGAACTTTACTACAAACGTTGGTTGTGATCAATGGAAGCTCACGGTAGTGCTCGCAATCATCAATGATTGCTATTTTATCACGAGCAAAGAGAGAGCTGATTGCGATCACTGTGCGTGCAGATCGTGAACACACCTGTAGCACTTATCAATATGTGACAAATGCTATCATATTTACAAGTATTTAGAAAACTCGGAACTTTGTCGTAGATCGTGTTCTAAAGACTGTTTTGAAATCATAGACCCTGCCGCCAAACCATTTCAACTAAAACTTAAGGAATCTATGTATCAACTGGGAAAAGCCTAATCTCAATTTTCAAGTTAAACATATCAACTTAACACTCACATTGTAAGCTATTCTATTTTAGTTGTTCACGCATTACGCTTCTTTTGTTAGATGTAATTAAGTATGTACGTATGCTATCCTAGGTTATTATAAATTCAACGTTTTTTCTTGCCACCTTGTAACTGACGAAGATGTGAGTCACATCGAAACATGTTTTATAAATCAAAAAACATCGTAATTTTTCTAGAACCGCAATCGTGATCTGCTCGTAATATGATCGCGATCAAATATACATGTATTTCTGAGCGGCACTGTAGAGTAGGAAGCCGATGATTCTAGCATTAGCCCTTTGTCAGAGGAACTGAAAATACTAAGATAATGTTTGTAAATACTAAAAATGAAATAGAAAGATGAAAATTAATGCTGTAATAGAAAAGTCAGGCACACATATAATAGTAAAAAATAAACCTAGGGTTACAAAGTTGTAAAATACTTATTAAAACATTCAGGGCATATCAAATTACAACAAATTGTTACACCAACCCAACTGTGTTTTTCCTATCCTCCTTTGGTGGCAGAATTCTTACTGAAGTGACATTTCCACACTGGCTGAAGATATCCTGAAGTTCAACCTTACACAAAAAAGGAACATCAAATTATAAAGTTCAAACCCTAAAACATAAAAGTATCTATACAACGGATGTTACAGAGCCTTACAACACAGACTATATATCTAACACCCTGAGTATTGGTAGCAAAAGAGAGTTAGTATTGAGTATTTGCAATAAGGGCACTTTGGTAGTGGACACTACCCCATAAATCCACCATAAATAAAAGTGAGCCTGATATTACCAGCTGTGGACAGCTGTTTCAGCCATTTTTGGTCCCATCCGCATAGCATAATGAACAAGCAGGCTTGAATTCCCAAACAAGTTTTAAACAAAGAACTATATGATCATCACGCTTGTGGCATGTGGCTGATAATAACAAATAGTGGCAGCTCATATGTGCTAGTATGAAGTACTTGCAGCTTGAGCATTAAGGACACTTTGGTAGCAAACATCACTCCATAAAAACAATCAGCCAAGAACCCTGTTTACTGCAACAGAGTTAAATATTTTTTCATGCTTTTGCTTTAACTGTTTTAAAAAGGAAATATAAATTTAAAATATTTAACTAAAAAGTATTTAACTTTTGACTTGACCAGCAGCTATTGGCTGAATTGCTGGGATTTTAAAATAGGATGAGGACAGGCCTGCATCCTGGAGTTTATTCTAGGTTAAAAGTCCCCTGTGACAACGGGTGGACCATATTAACGTCCCTGCCTATAGATTGCAGACAACAAAAGGGAGGCAAGCTGCACAGATGTTCAACTTTTGGCAAGCCTGGGTATTCACCCTGGGGCCTTGGCTTGGCAGTCAGAGATCACACTCAAAGTGAGCATCATGAGTTTAAATTTTATTAAACAGAGTTTACTTTGTATATTTGACAAGAGTGCAATAGGCCCTTTGCAGTTAGAGGTCACGTGACCACAACCCCCTTAAATTAATTAGTTACGACAAAATGATTTTCAGAAATGGAAAGAGCAGGTTGAGATTAGTAAGAAGGCATAGTTTCGACTCTCAACGTTAAGTATTTCAAAAATGACAGCGAATATAAAATCAAAGTTTTT